>CAUYON010008095.1:0-36325 GCA_963573935.1 Arctocebus calabarensis | reverse complement strand
GCCTCCCAAGTAGCTGGGACTACAGGCGCCCGCCACAACGCCCGGCCATTTTTTGGTTGCAGCCGTCATTGTTGTTTGGCGGGTCCTGGGGCTGGATTTGAACCCGCCAGCTCAGGTGTACATGGCTGGCGCCTTAGCCCGTTGAGCCACAGGCGCCGAGCCGGAGTCTTGGGTTCTTGTCCCAGATGAAGAAGACGAGTCACTGTAGTAACATGTGTCCATCTCCCTCCACATGGTGATTTCATAAGATAGGTCTCAGGGATGGAATTTCAGAGTCAGGACTGGAGCCTGAGTTTTCCAAGCCCAGGTATCTTCCTTTCATCCCTGCCGTGCCACATGGGAGGTCATCTCCTCCCCCTGGCTTGGTCCTCCTCTCTTCCCTCTGTGTTTATGCCATCCACCCTTCAAGGGTTTTTTATCACCCCTTCAGGTGGCAGATAGGTAACAACAAGTGAGACAGAGTTATAAGATGTCTAATTTACAACTTGAGGCTTCTCAAGCTTCTTGGAATACATCACGTTCCTGCCAGCTCACCTCTTTTTGCACATTTTTCCCCTCAGTCTCAATAGTGTTCAGAGCCCTCCCCCTGTCATCCCTCCAAATCTCCTCCTTCCCGGAGCGATTGTGTGGAGACTGACTGCTCCCTCTGCCTGCTCTCCCACCCCATGGGCCCAGAGTAACCTTTCTGGGAGCCCATTCTGCACCACCTGACACCATCCGTTAAAATTTAACAGCAAGTGCTTAGCAAAAAAGATGACGAGCTTTATTGGCAATTCAAATCAGGTTATTGGGCACCATCTGCCTTCCTTCAAATTAATGGGGAAAAGAAATGGCTCCTTTGGGCTTTGTTTATTTTTAGATTATTGCAAAGGAACCCAGCGGGCTGCCTCTAGATCATGTTAATCCCCACTGTAAATGAGGCCAAAATATCATGGGGGACAATAAGTGACCATAAACCAGTCTCCATTTACATGTAGTAGTTTGGGGAAAAGCAGAACAAAGTGCTCCCATCTCCCTGCCCTCTCCAGCTGTCCTCTCTGCCCACTGGATCCACTGGGGGGAAAGCAAATAGAATTTTAACCCCAAGGAGGAAGCTGATGGAGATGCATGAGTAATAAAGAGTGTAGCAAGAACATCTCTCTTCTGCCTGTCAAATTCAGGCCAAGTTGGAGGTTATGCTTCACATTCAATTCTAGTTCCTGAGGCAGGTAGAACTCCAGAGAAAAACCTCTCTGGAATATATTAGATGGGTCAAGTTTGGACTGTACTGAGAAATTCTCTCTACATGGTGCCCCTCCCTCAGGCTGACTGTCTAAAACTCTCTGTCTCACAAGCAGTGGCTCTAGAAGGCTCCTGTTAAAAAGCAAACAGGATGTCCAAGAGATGGGCCCATAATTCATTAGCAACTGCTATGGCACCAGCACAGACGAAGAGGAAGGCACCACACTTAGAGGGAGGGCGTGTGCTGAGAAGGACACATAGACTAGAGAGGCCTGAACTCCGGCCCAAGTGCAGGAAAAGACTGAGGAGATAGTGGTGGGTGTGGCAGAAAGAGATGAAGGCACAGATCCTAAGTCCTGGCCGTTTCGGAAGCAAGAATGAAGCATTCCCTAGAAAAAAAAGAGAAGGAAGAGGGTGATAGAGATTTGGAAAAGTTGTGGGAAAGAGTCAAAAGATTCCAAATACAACTTTTGCTCCCTCCAGTTTTTTTCAGGTTTGGAGGGAACACCAGAACCTTTGGTTTTCCCATTCTTGATATAGTAATAGGTGTACTTTTAGGAGGAGGGAGAGGGAAAGAGAGGATATTTATGTCAGTGATATTCACATTAATACACTTGAATAAATAAAAATAATCTTATTACTCTAATTTGTTTTGTGTGTAAATTATAAAATATAAAAAAACAACTTTGGACAATTTCTGGCAGCAAGGATTCCATTTCGGAGCATTTCTGGCAATCTTCTTTATTTAATGAAGAATTGTCCACTATTTTACAAACCCCGATGGGTGTCCTGTCGGCACTTCATAATTATAAAGGTATTTCATCAATAAATAAGCTTGGGAAATGCTGGAGTCCAAATCCTTCATTCCTTCTTCAAGCGGCCTTGTTTGCAGACACTTAGTGATGGAGAATGCTGTGCCACCAGCTGTCGGGGCTTACTTTGCTGTTGGAAAACTCCACCAGGTGAAGAATTTTTCTTTATGTCAAAGCCAGAGGTTCTCAAATTTCAGTGCACGTATGAATCAGTGGTGATTTTGTGAGCGCTGTCTCGCTGGGTCCCACAGGCACAGTTTCTGACTGGCGAGTAGGGGGCGGGCCTTGCGGACGTGCACGTGTGTTATCAAGTTACAGGCGCCACACTGGGGAACCATTGGTCTCGCTCCATCTACCTCCCTGTCATTTCCTCTCTCTCTGATTTTCTCTCTCTGATTCCCAGAACAACTGGCCAAGTCTAATTCCTTTTTCACCATGCAGAACTTCAAACACCTAGATCCTGCTTCCCATAGTAACACAGAACTACAGGGTAGGGACAGGATTGGCAATGATTTCTTTGGTTCCTTCCTGGTGGCTCAAACAGTGACAGCAACTTAAGTATGCGTATAGTAAAATCCTACTGATTAACTGGCACAGAATAATCGCTACATAATTGCTGCTTGTTACTGTAATTATGGCGTTGTCTATCTGACAAGAGAGACCTTCATTCTGGAAGGAAGCTGTAGTGTAGACATACTCTGAACCGGACATCTATGTTTCTAATCCTCTACAGGGCCTAGATCAGGCAAAGAGTATACAAGCAGTGGTTCTCAACCTTCCTAATGCCGGGAGCCTTTAATATATACAGTTCCTGTGGGTCGAGGCCCATAGGTTAGGAACCGCTGGTAGGGGAAGGGGTTACTAGAACTTCCCATACACAGGCCTAGCAGAATTCACCTAACTCTACGTCTTAAAAATTAGGCTTACAGGGCGGCACCTGTGGCTCAGCGAGTAGGGCGCCAACCCCATATACCAAGGGCTGCGGGTTCAAACCCGGCCCCGGCCGAACTGCATCAAAAATTAGCCGAGTGCTGTGGCGGGCACCTGTAGTCCCAGCTACTCGGGAGGCTGAGGCAAGAGAATCGCTTAAACCCAAGAGCTGGAGGTTCCTGTGAGCTGTGACTCTACAGCACTCTACCAAGAGTGATAGAGTGAGACTCTGTCTCCACAAAAAAAAAAAAAAATTAGGCTTACAACAGGAGAAACGTGGTAGATATTTTCACTGAAGATTTCTCTTACTGAGTGAAGGGCAATAATGGAACTCATCCATGACACACGAGATGAAGAGCAAAATCAGTATCCCATGGTGGATGTGCTCCAGATAGCCTGGTGGGAATTTGTTTCACATTCAAAAGCCACAACTGGAGGGAGGTGCCTGTGGCTTAGTGGGTAGGGCACTGGTCCCATATACCGAGGGTGGGGAGTTCAAACCTGGCCCCAGCCAAACTGCAACAAAAAAATAGTTGGGCATTGTGGCAGGAACCTGTAGTCCCAGCTACTCAGGAGGCTGAAGCAGGAGAATCACTTAGGCCCAGGAGTTGGAGGTTGCGGTGAGCTGTGTGACCCTTCGGCACTCTCCCAAGGGAGATGGAGTGAGACTCTGTCTCTATGGAAAAAAAAAAAAAGTGAGTATGCCAAGAGCTGGTACATAAGCAGAAGGTTCTTATTCCCAGCTTTCCCAAAGGAATGGACATCTCTCTGATCTAATCTGTCAATTAGCATTCCCACCTTGGCCACCGTGTCCCTCCACCAGGGAGGTAGCTGGGTTATACCTGGTAACTGGCCTCTTTGCTTCCCTAAAGCCTCAGCAGGGCCAAACAACTTCAGTTGAAGGGAGAGGAAATAAAAATCATTTGAAATGAATTAACTCAAAAGGCAACTTAATTGACTGCTAACCTTCCATTTCAGAGCCTTTCCCAGCTTTGGGAACAAGTTATTCCAAAACCATCCCAGGCAATTTCCTTAGCAAAGAGACAAAAGCAGAAGACTCTATTCCTATAATTATAACTAATTACAATCTCATGATTCCATTTAGTCTCCACATAAGAAGTTCACCACTTGGAGAATAGCGTTGGTCCTCTCTGTCTGAGCCAAATTCGATATTTTGGTCCAATTCAGAATGGCTACCAAGCCTTTGCCAGGATGGATGTGTGTTTAGAATTTTATTTTTATAGACTCTGAGGCATCTTAGATTTTAAGAGGACATTGAAAATCATCCATTTATGAAATCGTCAGTTTGCTCCAGTAAGATCTGTGTATTTCAAAAATCATTAAGAAGTTAATACTGAAACCCATTTTACCTTTCTCCCTAATGACATGTTTTTTGGTTTACCTTTTAAGTGCAAATGTTTTGATTTCCCTGAGAAAAATTAAAATCATTCCTCAGTCATTGGAATTTTGATCCAGATAGTCCAGAAAGAAAGAGATTACAAGTGACATCTCAATTTCAGGCACCTTCTTAGTTAGGGGGACTTGATTTCCAATGACTGCTTTTCTAATTGACTTGTGGGTTGACTGCTGCTCTCAGGGGTTGGAACTGTATAATCCTGTTTCCAGCTCTTCAGAGGTTTGCAGAGACTCTTGCCTTTCATTGCCTGAGGGTCCCTGGGCCTTGAAAGAAATCACAGGGCCTCTGTTATTGGCTTACCCTGTAATCAGAGGCAACTTATTTATCACCTCTGAACCTCCTCTTCCTTGGAGTATAAAATAAATAAAATGCTACCTACCTGAAAATATGCTGTATGGATGAAAGCCCTAGCAGCCGGAGATGGAGTCTGTGGCCAAATGAAATTGCTTATTTGTTCACTTAACCAAAAGTTAGGCCCAAGAGTGAGCATACAACAGGCAGGTCCTGCTGTCCGTCTGTTACAGTCTGATGAGGAAAACAGATACAAAGCAAATTATCCCCCAAATTAATTACACAGGGACATAAGGAAAATAAGGGAACGGAATACAACTCCGTAAGAATTTATAGCAGAGGAGCCGCTATTGATTGGTGGGGAGGAGAAGGAGGCTGAGGTCAGGCAAAAAATTAGGGATGATGGAAGAAGTAACATTTGAACCAAAATCTGAAAGATGAGACCAAGGGTGGGAGAAAGCCAAATGGCAGTCCCTGTAAGGGGCAGGGCAGGGAAAGAGGCCCTTAGAGAGAACAAGGGATGATGTGGCAGAGAGGGGGCTGGATGAATCACCAGAAATTTTACATAAATCATTAGCAAGCTTTATTCTAGATACGCATACATGAAGTCCTTGATTTAAATGATGAAATTTTACAAGTATGTCTTAACAAAAAGCCTTTCACCTTGCAATGAAATAAGATTTTTTTTTATTTAAATTTTTTTTTAATTATTAAATCATAGCTGTGTACATTAGTGCAATCAAGGGGTACAATGTGCTGGTTTCATATACAATCTGAAATGTTTTCATCAAACTGTTTAACATAGCCTTCAGGGCATTTTCTTTGTTCTTGTCTTCACATTTGTATTCTGCATTTAATAAGTTTCACCTGTACCCTTCTAAGATACACCATAGGTGATGCCCCACCAATTACCCTCCCTCCACCCCAACCTCCCTGCTCCCCTCTCCTCCCTTGCTCCTTTCCCCATATTCTTGTGCTATAGTTGGGTTATAGCCTTCATATGAAACCTACAAATTAGGTTCATAGTAGGGCTGAGTACATTGGATACTTTTTCTTCCATTTTTGAGATACTTTGCTAAGAAGAATATGTTCCAGCTCCATCCATGCAAACATGAAAGAGGTAAAGTCTCATCTTTCTTTACGGCTGCATAGTATTCCATGATATACATGTACCACAATATTTTTATATTTTTATTTTTAGTGGATTTAACTACCCGTTTAAATGAATCAAAAATATATTTTATTAATCCATTCATGGGTCGATGTGCACTTGGGCTTCTTCCATGACTTAGCAATTATTAATTGGGCTGCAATAAACATTCTGGTACAGATGTCTTTGTTATAATGTGATTTTTGGTCTTCTGGGTATATACCTAGTAAAGGAATTATAGGATCGAATGGCAGGTCTATTTTTAGATCCCTAAGTACTCTCCAAACATCCTTCCCAAAAGGAACATATTAGTGTGCATTCCCACCAGCAGTGTAGAAGTGTTCCCTTTTCTCCACATCCACACCAACATCTCTGGTTTGGGGATTTTGTCATATGGGCTAATCTTACTGGAGTTAGATGATATCTCAAAGTAGTTTTGATTTGCATTTCTCTGATGATTAAGTTTGGTGAGCATTTTTTCATGTGTCTGTAGGCTGTGTGCCTGTCTTCTTTAGAGAAGTTTCTTTTCAAGTCCTTTGCCCACCCTATAGTTTTTAATTTGTTAAATAATAAATCCTGGGCATTAGGTTGAAGATGGTTCTTAGAATATATTACTGTTTTAATGAATGATATTTGAAAATACATTATGGTTTTTAAAAATTGTTTGAAAACTTAAGATTGAATATTTGTTTCTCATCTAAATATTGATGAATTTCTTTTTCGTTTCCTGGGAAGAAATGTAGCACAATGCAGAAAGCCTTGGATTTTGAGCCCAGGTAGAGTCCAATTCTGTCTCTCACTAAATATACGGCCTTCTCTGAATATCTACAAAATTGAATTTTTAGCACTTATGAAGTAATGGATCATGTATTACTGTATAAAGGCAATTTGTATCTTCTTCCACCTCTTAATTGTAGTTTCTAATGTAAAATGTCCACTTTCTCCAAATAGCCTATTACAAATAGGCTACAAGCTCTATGAACCCATCTAAAAGTCAAAAGTGCTAGTAGCCAAGTAGGCTATTCTCTCTTTGAATTTTCTCAAATTATATACATGAGAGGATAAGTTTCCCCATGTCCTGTTACCATCCTCTGACTTCTATTCTATGTATGTAAATTTTAAGTAGTCTTCCAATCACTTCACAAGAATCTGAGACTTCAAGTAGGAAAGTGTAACATTGTAATTTATAGATATGGATTCGCTCAAAAAGTACTTAATAAGGATAGATAAAAGGAAGATGAGTCAGGATTTACATGGGCAGTGTCAGCATGATTAGAAAGGGAAAGAAGTTCTAGATAAAAAATATATATATAAATGTAAAATTTCAGTAAAAGCTGAAAAACTCAGAGTGTAGCTAAAGCACCAATTGACTGAAGATGGAGAATTTATACTGGGAAATATATCAGTTTGCAGCATTTTAGCTACAGGTCACAATAACTCTGAGGAGCTAATGTAATCAAAGATGCATGTTGTGGCATTATAGGGATGTCCTGCCCAGTCCAGGAGGAGGGATCATGTGTCCCAGAGACACGTGAAAGCATGGAGGGACCAAAGTGTAACAAGGAACTCAGACCTAGCCTTCTCCATCAATCACCTGTTTCCTGGCTTTCTCCATCAATCACCTTTTTTCTTTTTTATTCCAAAGCAGCATTTTCAATTTTCCAGTCCATATGGAAAAAAATGGCCACTGCCAACACCTCAATGGGTGACCACGCTCTGACTGTCAGGCCTGATCCCACATCCCTGGAGGGGATAGCACGGTCAAGATTGACATGCACCTATCACTCAACCAACTGGGGGGCAGGGCAGTCCTAAAGAACAGGGAAGAGACATTGGGCTTCGACAGTCAAATGAATAGGTGTCTAATATCATATAAAGAGAATTAAAAAGTGTTCCCTGAAAGGTTTTTTAACTCCTTCTTTTCTCTACACCCTAACACTAAGTTGCCAGCCAGGGCTATGGATCCATCTTTCTCAATGATGCTTGTATCCTAAGCCTTACTGCTCAGTTCTTTACCACCTTTCCAGTTCTGACTCTCCTCTGTACTAATATAATCTCCAATGGATCTTCTGCCTCTAGATGTCCCCATGTACCATATGCCCTATGAAGCTTGTCATCAAGCTTTCTAGTTGGAAGTGCCATACTGTGTACATGTCACTTCTCAGCCCCACACATTGTCAGTGGCTCCTTCTTTTTTTTTTTTTTTGCAATTTTTGGCCAGGGCCGGGTTTGAACCCGCTACCTCCAGTATATGGGGCCAGTGCCCTACGCCTTTGAGCCACAGAAGACCCCCTGGTGGCTCCATCTTATCCCAGAGGAAAGCCTCACCTCCAGGAGCTCTCTGAGTACCCTTTGCAGTTTGGCCCTGGCTCTGTTTTCTCCTAGAGTAAAGGGCTTGCTGCTTGGCCTTTGCCCACAGCTTACTTATTCCCAGATGTCATCTTGTTCCTGTTCAAATTGGGTCTTTCCTGCTCTACTCATCTAGAACCAACCATTGAAGACCTCTTCAGCCACTTGTTCATTAAAACCATGTGACAGTTTCCTCCTCGGGACTCCTGTAGCGTCTTCTACCTAACTGCACATTAGCAATTTGGGTTTCCTGACAACTCCTCAGAGCCCAGGAGATTCCCTAGCAAACAGCCTTCCGGGGCAGGACTAGGCCCATTGTAATAATTGCCTGATGAGGATAAAAACAGTAGGTTCAGAAGAGATCGGGCACGTTCAGGGTGGTATGGCTGTAGACTTAAAGAAAGATGGAGACTTTACCTCTTTTGTGTTTACATGGATGGAGCTGGAACACAATCTTCTTAGCAAAGTATCTCAAGAATGGAAGAAAAAGTATCCACTGTATACAGCCCTACTATGAAGCTAATTTATAGCTTTCATATGTAGGCTACAAGCCAATTATAGCACAAGAATATGGGGAAAAGGGTAAGGGAGAGGAGAGGGAGGATGGGTGGAGAGAGGGTAAATGGTGGGATCACACTTATGGTGCATCTTGGAAGGGACAGGTGAAACCTACTAAATGCAGAATAATATTATTATTTCACATAATAAATGAGAAAATCTCATGAAGGTTATGTCAAACAGTTGAATGAAAATATTTCAGATTGTATATGAAGCCCGCACACTGTATACCATGATTGCACTAATGTACACAGCTATGATTTAATAAAAAAACAAACAAAAAAAAGTCAGATTTTTAAAGTCTGAATAGCATAAATCTTTTCTAATGTGAGAAGAAAGTCTTTTTAAAATGTATCATTGACTATAGGAAAGGAGTAGTGTTTGGTTTTGTCCTTTCAAACTGGAGACTGGTAGTGCAAAATAGGTTTCAGAGGCAAAGCCAGTGAATTTACGTCATTCAACAAAAGAGAACTGACCTTCCATAAGGATATGAGTTAGGCCCTGTCTGTGTCCATTAGGGCTGCTGTAACAAAGTACCTTAGACTATTATAAACAACATGAACTTGTAGCTAACAGTTTTGGAGGCTGGAACCACAATTCTGGTGCCGGCAGATTTTAGTGTCTGGTGAGGGCTCTGTGCTTCACAGATGGTGCCTTCTTGGTGTGTCCTCACATGGCAAAAAGGACAAACAGACTCCTGCAAGCCTCTTTTTTGAAGACACTAATCCTATTCATGAAGGTGGAGCGCTCACGACCTAATCACTGCCCAGATGCCCACATTAAATTTCAATGTAAGAGTTTTGAGGGGAACAAACGTTCAGACCCTAGAAGTGTACATCCGTTAGACTCACCCACTTCACAGGACTGAGTGGGCAAAGCAAACTACGGACTCTGCGATCTCAGGGCATGGCCTTGGAGATTGCCTGTCTGTGGCCTTGTGCTTTGGGGTCAGCTGAACCCCAAGATGCAGATGAGGAGAAAATGGAATTTTAAAAGCCAAGGGGAAAACAAATGGTGTTCTTTTCATTTTCTACCTAGTTTTTGAATTCAGTTGTATTTAAAACCATCACCATCAGATGTATGCTGCATTAAAATATTTTATTTTTAATTTTAAACTGAAAAAAATAACAAAACTTTGAGGATCAGTAGCATTTCTTCCAAGACATACTTAAACAATTCAGTTTTTCCTCCACATTCATGGTAGGTTTATTAGAAATCATTGTGATTCTCTGAAAAAATATTTACAGAAGTATAAAAAATGATAGAGGACGGCTTGGTGCCTGTAGCGCAGCAGCTAGGGCGCCAGCCACATACACTGGGGCTGGCAGGTTTGGGCCCAGTCTAGGCCTGCCAAACAACAATGACAACTACAGCCACAAAATAGCTGGGTGTTGTGGCAGGTGCCTGTAGTCCCAGGTACTTAGGAGGCTAAGGCAAGAAAATCACTTAAGCCCAAGAATTTGAGGTTGCTGTGAGCTGTGATGCCACGGCACTCTACCAAAGGTGACAAAGTGAGACTCTGTCTTAAAAAAAAAAAAAAAAAGAAAGAAAAGAAAATAATAGAGGACAATGTTTACACCATTATCACATGCAGTTCAGTTTTGTGTAGATAAGACTAACTTGGTCCTACAGGTTTAGGATAAGAATACTGATAAACTATATCAGAACTTTGCCATGATGACTAAAGCACCATGTTTGGGTACTTTGATCTTTAATGTATTCCTTACTATAGAAGTTTTAGCCCATTATATAGAAGGTCTGTGTGTATTATCTCTTTAACCCAATACAGGACAGGACAAGGATGTTTACCCTTGTTTTATTTAGTGGAAAACAGGTGGTACAATGTATGAAATGACAAAGCTTGGCTCCATAGAGGTGGATCCAGTATCTACCACCACTTTACCTTCCCATAAGATTACTTTGCTTCACTATCCGTGGACTCTTCTGGGATCTCAGCCCATTGGCTTCCAAGGAATCACTTTGTGAAAATCTACAAACAAATGCTAATGAACTGAGGGTGGTCATTCCTAGGTATTATACATTTCACCCATCTAGTGGCTTTCATGGTGGATGTTTCACTAAAGTATGAAAGATAGTTTTATGCTAGCAAGGTAATGAAACTGGGTACAGTGGCATGTGCCTGTAGTCCCAGCTACTCAGGAGGCTGAGACAAGAGGATCACTTGAGTCCAGTAGTTCTGGGCTGTAGTGCGCTATGCCAATTGGGTGTCCACACTAAGTTCGGCATCAATATGGTGACCTCCTGGGAGTGGGGGCTACCAGGTTGCCTAAGGAGGGGTCAACATTAGGTCCAAATATGGACCTAGGTCCTAGGTGACCCAGGTCCAAAATGGAGCAGGTCAAAGCTCCTGTGCTGATCAGTAGTGGGATTGTGCCTGTGCAGTCACTGCACTCCAGCCTGGGCAACATAGTGAGACCCTGGTATCTATAACATTTTATTACATAGCATAAGAAGGAAATATTTTTGAAAGATACTCATGATTGACCTAACTCTTAATTTTGTGATTAGAGCTTGTCATACCTTGGAGCTGGCTACAGGCTTCCTTGTGTCCTGCTCCTTAAGTGCTGAATAAGTAACTCAGTACATTCACTCCTACAGGCCTGGGCTTGGGAGGATCTGTTTCTGGCTTCCACTTCTCTGCAGGAGGAGCTCAGTGAAGTCACAGTGTTTCCACTGGAGTAGAGTCAACTCTGGATATCTCAGCAGCTGATGATCCCATCTGTGGAATGAAATTTTAACTCCCCACCTCCTTTTGCCTTTCTCTGCTCATTAGAATTTCCATGAAGTAACTGGGACTTTGGAAGGGAGGTTGAAAGAGGGGAAACTAGCAATTCAAAGCAGTATATTATGATAAGTGCCTGATAAATGGTACTGATATCCAGGGTTGAGTGTTCAGCTGAAGAGCACTCTAGAGAAGCCATTATAGAGGAGGCAGGAATAGAAGTGGGCTGTGGTGAATGCATGGGGTTAGGACAGTCTGAGAAGAGAGGAGAAGATGCCAAGTCCAATTCTTTCTTCTTTATGTTTTTGTTTCAGAGAAGATCATATAGAGTCTCTTTGGGGTTACATTCTTGAGTAATATTTCTTGGAAAGAATGTTTTTTCCTGGGCGGCACTTGTGGCTCAAAGGAGTAGGGCACCAGCCCCATATACCAGAGGTGGTGGGTTCAAACCCAGCCCCGGCCAAAAACTACAAAAAAAAAAAAAAGAATGTTTTTTCCTTTTTTCCTATTTGCTATACATATGTTAAAGTAGTATCTCACCTGTAGATTTAGGACACCCAGTATCTGAGTATCCTAAACCAGAAAGTCAAATAATCTTGGTTCCAGTACCTGATGGCCAGCACCTTAGTAAAGTGATTTAACTTCTGTAGACTTGTGTTCTCATCTAAAAAAAATAGGGTTAATAATACCTTCTTCTCCCCAGACTTGTAGAAATTGAGAAAAACTGGCCCATATTGAGAAAATGTGGGCAAATTAATGTAGTGCCTTACATATAGGAAAGACTCAATCAATAATGAAATTCTCTTCCCTCTCTATAGGCCATAAATGATAGATTTGTTTTATGAATAGGGGATGATGAGTACAACTCCTGGCAACATGCAAAGAATGTGGTAACTCTGATGAAATGTTTGTCTCTGGAATTTGGGTCTGCCTTCTTGGAAACCCAAGCCTGCCCTCTCACTGGTGGCCACCCAAAGATCCACATCCCTGTTTGAGAAACAGATGGTAGTACTACAGTTCACATTTCTCAGAACTTTGCCACACACAACCTTAAAGAACCTTGAACACATGCTAGCTGTCAAGGGAATTAAAAGACAGTAGAGTTTAGTATAGAAAAGTGCTGAGTTCAGGCATATATGTTAAAAAGTGAGGACATTTGTTAGCCAAGGACAAGTGCATATTGCTAGATAATTAGAAGTTTCTCAGTGAGCCAGTTCCGCACAGAGCTATAACAATTTTTCTTATATATTTTTTTCTTGAGTGACCTTCTAAAAGCCTATAGTGGTGCAATTGTATGGGGCAGACACACTAATTAAATCTGCTGGCTACTAGCAGACAGAGAGGGAGAAAGGCTTTCTGTGCTGTATAATTAGTTAAAACATTTTGCTGAGAAAGTAGCCTCTATGAGGGGAAGAGTGTGATTTTAGAGCTTGTTCCAAGCCTAGAAATCAAAGAAAGGGGGAACTTGCATCATCACAGGCTTCTTAGCAAGGTAAATAACATTCCTTTAAAAGCTAAATGTAATTTCAGAGTGACTCAGGTACACACCTGTAAGTCCTGTGTCCATATGCTCCCATGTTTTTATTGAATTAATAATAAAAAACAGTAACAACAAATGACTAAGTATTTCTAGTCAGAGAAACAGATCCAAGACAACCCCCCCCCAAAACCAAAAACCAAAGGCCCACCCCCACCTCCCTACCCCTCATTCAAACTACCTATTTTAACACCTGCTACTAACACCGGAAGGGAGGATGTTTGGGGTCTTTGAGGCTTTGCTTCAGTCTGGACAACTAGTTTGGACTAGTTTGCACAACTAGTCTCCTCCACAGCAGGGTCGCCATCTTGCCAGTTTGCTGGCCTCTGTTCTCTATTTCTCACTCTAACACTCAGTGACATAGTAGATGGGGGGGGGATTCATGTTGAAAGTGTTTATTCTTTGAGAGACAAGGTTAGGGTTGGTGTTGGGGACAGGACAGAGAAAGTCTTAAGGGTGAGAAAATGATGTTATTTGTCACTTTGTCATTAAATAGTGAAAAAGAAGAGTCAGCCTTTTGAAGTGTTTGAAAATAGCCTTTTAATGTTTTAGGCATCTGACTAAACTCTTGTTCAGAGCAGGCTTTGAACTAGAAAGTGGGATAGTCACCGGACAAAAAGGGCAATTACAGGTGGTTTTAACTATATGGAAGAAAATTTGATACAGTACTTTACTGTTACTTAATGATATACAGACTTCATTTTGGTGGGGACCTGTACCTTTGTAAGGTGATTCTTAAGACATCTCAGAAAAGGATACCCTAATTAGAGTGGGTGATTTGAGAGGTGGTAGAGGGAAGAATTTTCTCCTGGAAGTGTTTTCTGCCCTCTTCAAAGCTACCCGAGTAGGGTAAACTTTGTCCCTAAGGTTCATTATATTTCTGATAGTAATAATTATTCATGTGATGAATCCTGTAATCCCTCCACTGTCCCCCACCATATCTAAAACCTGGAGTTTTGTTTTTCTTGGTTTTGTTTTCAGTGTAAGTAACAACTGAGTGTCAAGGTATCTGTGTATAATCTAGGTCAAGTCTTAATCGATATTCTTTTGGTTGAACAACTTTTTCAATGGAAAATTTAATTATTTAAAAAATGTATGTGACAAAAGCCAGGTATTTTGGCTCACACTTGTAATCCCAGCACTTTGGGAGGCCAACATGGGAGGATTGCTTGAGGCCAGGAGTTCAAGACCAGCCTGGACAACAAGCAAGAACCCATCTCAAAGAGCACCTAATTAGCCAGGCATGGGGCATGTTTTCTATAGTCCCAGCTACTTGGGAGGCTAAGGCAAGAGACTTGCTTGAGGCCAAGAGTTTGAAGCTTTCATGAGTTTTGATGATGCCACTGCACTCTAGCCTAGGCAACAGAGTTAGACTCTGTCTTAGAAAAGAAAAAGAAATCTGAACCAAAATACTTTAGGGCTTTCAGATTGTCTGTGGTCATCGAACTTATACTGCTATATCCTCAAATACCAACCTGGCTGAGAAGATATGGCATATATGTTGAAAGTTAGAGTGAATTTAAATCATAAAGTGACAT
Organism: Arctocebus calabarensis; assembly: GCA_963573935.1. NCBI lineage: Eukaryota > Metazoa > Chordata > Mammalia > Primates > Lorisidae > Arctocebus > Arctocebus calabarensis. Next base: position 21,779 of record CAUYON010008095.1, on the reverse strand, counting down.
TGCTAAAAAATGTTGTAGATATACCTGGGTGTTGCAAAATTGAAAGATGAAATCATGACTATAGTGCTTTTTAGCCTGGGGCTTCTGGGTGGCCTTTAGAAATTCTGTGAATGCTCTGATTTGAAAGCAAGATTTTGAGTGTCTATGCATTTGTCACAGGAGAGGATTGGTAGCTTTCATCCGATTCTCAACAAAAGGGTTCATGTCCCCTAAAAGGTTAAGAACCACCACAAACATTTGAAAATTCTCAGTGAATCAGACTAAAAATTTTAAAAGTTTATAAAAGTAACTTCTCTTGGCATCTATAACTTCTCTTTTCACACTGTGAAAGACTTAGAATAATAGATATTAAGATATACAGGCTCAGCACCTGTAGCTCAAGTGGCTAAGGTGCCAGCTACATACACCAGAGCTGGCGGGTTCAAATCCAGCCTGGGCCTGCCAAACAAAGACAACTACAACCAAAAACTAGCCAGGCTTTGTGGTGGGTTCCTGTAGTCTCAGCTACTTGGGAGGCTGAGGCAAGAGAATCGCTTAAACCCAGGAGTTGGAGGTTGCTGTGAGCTGTGATGCCATGGCACTCTAACCAGGGCGATAGCTTGAGGCTCTGTTTCAAAAAAAAAAAAAAAAGATATACAACTTAGGGACAGCACCTGTGGCTCAGTAAGTAGGGTGCTGGTCCCATATACTGAGGGTGGCGGGTTCAAACCTGGCACTGGCCAAACTGCAACAAAAAATAGCCAGGCATTGTGGTGGGCACCTGTAGTCCCAGCTACTTGGAAGGCTGAGACAAGAGAATCGCCTAAGCCCAAGAGTTGGAGGTTGCTGTGAGCTGTGACTCCATGGCTACTGAGGGCAACAAAGTGAGACTCTGTCTCTAAAATATATAAATACATACATACATACATACATATATATATAAAACTTAATTTTCTATTTAGAACTTTAAATCCTAATGCAATGGTTATAATAATTATTTCATAGATAGAGAATTTTGATAAAAAAGAGATACCTTATCTTAGACAGTATAGGATGGTCTTAATACTTCAGATGAAAACTTTTCTAAGAACTAACTGATGGACTATTTGCAAGAAGAGAATAGGTACATTGAATGGCAGCCTTGATGCTATGGGCAGAAAATGTCATCAGACACCACTGGGAGGCGCTGTGGTATAGGGAGTAAAAGGAACCCAGCAACTGCTATTGGCCTGAGATTTCAACTCACTGAGACCTTGGACGGGTCACTTAGTCTCACTGGTGTCAACTTTGTTATCTGTAAAACTGATATTCTTATCTCAATGTGTTTCGATGAGATCAAGGTACCATAAAAGGAACATGCTGTTAAAAAAAGTACACTGCGGCCATTAAAATAAATAGGTTGATAAAGATTGCTATGGTATAGTAAGTATAAAGAATAAGGTGCAGAGCAGTAGTTATAGCACGGCAGGCTTTATGTGTTTGTGTGACATATGAACCTTTATTTACTAACTTGTTTATTTATTTATTTTTTTAGATACAGGGTCTTGCTCTGTTTCCCAGGCTGGTGTGCAGTGGTGTCATCATAGCTCACTATAAAGTCAAACTCCTATGGGTTTAAACAAGTCTTCTGGCTCAGCCTCCTGATTAGCTAGGACTACAGGTGCACACTACCATGCCCACCTAACCAACCTTCCTTCCTTCTTTCTTTTTTTTTGTATGTGTATGCAGAGAGGTGGTCTCACTATGTTGCCCAGGATAGTCTCCAACTCCTGTCCTCAAGCCATCCTGCCTCAACTTCCTATAGTGCTGGGATTACAGGCATGAGCTACTGTGCCCAGTTTATGAAATTTTTTTTTTTTGCTAGAAAGGTAAACAAAGAGCTATGATTATATTTAGGGAATAGAACTAGGATAGGGGAGGGAGGCTTCTACTTTTCATTTTATTATTTCCATTAAAATATTATCAGGGGCTGGGCACAGTGACTCAAGCCTCTAGTCATAGCTACTTGGCAGGTGGAGGTAGGAGGATCACTGAGCCCAGGGAGTTACAAGCTATAATGAACCATGGTGGTCTCACTGCATTCCAGCCAGGGTGATAGAACAAGACCCAGTCTCTAAAAAAGAAAAACAAACGACCAAACCCAAACCCAAAGAAAAAAATCTCAAAATAACCTAAAACTAATTTTTTAAATTAAAATGAAAGATTTTTGGGAAAAGAATCTTTGCTAGGTGGAATTATTATTAATGAAGAGTAATATGGCTGACTGAAGGCCTGATCATAGAAAGGAGAGTGTTTTCAAGAAAATGCTGCCAAAGGATGAAGAATTATCCTAGATCCACTTTTGTGAGTCCTTTAAATGAAACAAACTCAGTGGATTTTCATCTTCTAAGAAATCCGTGTCTCTGGCAAAATGTCACTGTGTGACCATACTGCTGGATTTACTTGCAGGTAGCTGCCTAATGCCTATACCACAGGAGAGGATTGTCCCCTCTCCTAATTGTTCCCCCTGTCTACTGGCTCATTCTCTCATCAGATTGAAAAGTCTTCTCTAATTTCTGCCACTTTTAGAAAACCCTCCATTGACCCCACATTCTTTTCTGACTGCGGCCCCTTTCTTCTGCTTTGTTTCCTGGTTCCTCTCACAGAACAGTCTGCATCACATGTACTTGCTCTCTCCACATCCTCTCCTTACTCCTCTCTTTCAACATTTCTTTTCCCCCAAGCCAAACTATATTCAGCTTTATTAAAGGTATGTTTCATAAACTATCATGCTGTTTCAGGCAGGACATGGGCAGACAATCATTAACACTATACCACACCTTTCAAACTGCATTCTTCAATGGACCACCCAAATCAGAAAGCCACTATTAAACTATAAAACCTAATGAAGTCTTCATTTAATGCTCCAAACAGGAAAAGTTTAGAGTGAGGGTTGACATTTCACATTTACAATGTTGTTTATCAGCTTTTCATCATTTGAGCCCAACTTTCAGGAAATGAAATGAAAATGGCAGAATTATCTGAAGATCTAAAATCTAGAAAGAGAACTGTCGCTTTTTTGAGGGATGTCATCTCAGTGGTGTCACTGGAAAGATGAGATTACTTGACATAGTGGTAACCAATTATTGGTCCTAAGAAGTATCTGGATTTAAGGGAGTGAAGACTATGCTGAGGACAGAGAGGGAGAAGAGGACAGAAAAACGAACTTTAGTTTTTCCATACCACAAGGCATTTGTGCCACTGTGGCTATGTGTCATGAGGGAATAACACAAACCAAAAGCCCATGAGAGCCAAGCGGAGGTCTCTCAGAACTAGAAGGGACAAGTGTTTTCCCCACATCAATCTAGCTTTAGAGACATTCTATTAGTGACATGCGCCCTTCCCCAGAAAACAGCAATGAAGTGCTCTCTGTGCTAACCATATAGCTTTAAAAAAAGTAAAAGAAAATTCTACGTTTTTTTTTTTTTGGTGGTTTTTGGCCGGGGCTGGGTTTGAACCCGCCACCTCTGGCATATGGGGCTGGCGCCTTACTCCTTTGAGCCCACAGTTGCCACCCGAAAATCCTACATTTTTATAAAACTTGGTAAAAATAGTATTTCAAACTGTACAGTCACTAGAAGTACACAGTTACCAAAAGTGCGCACACTTCACTTGGCATCTCCAGCACCTGCAGCTTTCTGTGCCTGGTCTGTGCTAGCATCCCCTTTTTTGGCAAGGTTATTCCCCTCCTTGCCAGCATCAGCTTTTTCCTTTTCCCCTTTGGGTGCTTTCTCTCCCTTCTTTGGCAGGGCCTTTTTAGGCTTGGGCTCTGGCTTTGGAGGGTCAGGGTTAGCACGTGGCCTCGTGGATCTTCTCTGTGGTTCGTCCTTCACTTGGGCTTTATCTCCTTTAGCGTCCCCTTCAGCCTTTCTCTTGGGCATGGTGGCAATGGCAGTGGGACGTAGGCTCTGGGGGCTGGAATTGCAGTGGCATGTAGGCTTTGGTCGTTCTTGCTTATTCTCATATTGCTCCTTTTTGTTTGTTTTTAAATAATGAGTTCTTAACTAATATAAAATAGAGATTAGTACAGGGCACCCAAAGTTGCCCCTAGTCAATAGACATATGGAAAGTGGGAAATTATAGCTAAATGTATCTTTATTTATAAAATTTTCATTACAAAATTTTATAAAGTGGTTGCCAACGTGTTAAGAATTTTTGTAAATAAAGTTATATTTGGCTGCAATTTCCCATTTTTTCTTATGTGTGGTGACTCTAGGGGCAACATTGGGATGCACTGTATAATGAAGCCCCCCCCATGCTCCTTACCCAGCTTTAACATTTATCAGTGTTGACCAGCTTTGCTTCATCTATATCCTTATTCACTTCTCCTCCTCAGTGCCCCCCACTTTTTTAAGAGACAGAGTCTTCCTCTGTAGTTCAGGCTAGAGTGCAATGGCATAATCATAGCTCCCTGTAGCCTTGAACTCCTTTCCTTAAGTGATCTTCCCACCTGGGCCTCCCAGAATGCTAGGATTACAGGTGTGAACTACCACACCTAGCCTCCTTTACTATATTTTGAAGTCAATTTCATATGTCATATCATTTCATCTGGAAATGCTTCAGGGTATATTATTAAAAGATAAAAACCTTTTTTGCCATAACCAATACCTTGAAAGTTAATGATTTCATAATAATCATTAAATATATAGTATGAAAATTTCTAATTGTCTCATATATCTTGTAACTTTTCCCCCGTCTGTTTGAGACAGGATTAAAATGAAGCCCATTTGTTGTATTTGTTTCCTCTGTCCTCACTCTCCCTTTATTTCTGTTACTTGTAATTTGTTTATTGAAGGAACCATGATGTGATGTTTGTCCTTTAGAATTTTTCAGTCTGGATTTTGCTGTGTGTATCCCTGGGGTATAGTTTCATAAATTTTTGCCCCTATGGTAAAATGTCTTTTTTTCATTTGGATAGATGCCTAATAGTGAGATTTTAGGGTCAAGTAGTAGGTCTACTTTTAGTTCTTTGAGGACTCTCCATACTTCTTTCCATAGAGGCTATACTAGTTTGCAGTCCCACCATCAGTGCATGACTATTCCCTTCCTTCCACACCTCCTCCAGCAACTGTTGCTTTGGGACATTGTGATGTGGGCCATTGTCACTGGGGTTAGGTGATACCTCAAAGTGGTTTTGATTTGCATTTCTCTAATGATTAAGGACATCCATTTTTAACAAGACCCAAGGTAAACCTTTTACATATTGGTTTGCAAATCAGTAGAAGATGAGTGCCCTCTAGTGTACACAAGTATGTCACACATTTGTTGTTATTCTAGCAGATCTTTTATCTGCTCCCTGCAAAAGAGTCAAATTTCATAATGTACATATTTCCTTTTTTTTGTTTTACCTTGACTAATGCATATTTTGGTAATTATGCCTATGTTTCATTGGCAGGATAAATTCTTTTCATATTAATAATTTAGCGGTTAGTACTACCCTAAATTTATTTTTGTCACAAATAAATTATATAAATATAGTATTCCTATTAGACCTCAGTGTCTCCTGGGAATTCAATTTAAATATCAAAATCCCCCATCCCAACATAGTTTGTTATTAGGAATAGGAGGTCATAAAAACTGCTAAGTTGGAAATATCACATCCATCCAACAAGAGATGGATATTATTTATCCTATCTATGTTGGCTTCATCATACCATTATTGTCTTCAGTAGATCCTGCTCAGTTTACCCTCAAAAGAGGATGCCATTAGACTTAGGACCTTCAGCTTTTTTTCTTGTCCTCTTTAAATGAACATTGGGAGGGATATAATCCAGCAATTATTTAGTGTGATCTGTATAACCCTCCTGTGTTACTATGTTAGGCTATTGTTTATTCCCAAACAGGAAGCCTTCCATGTATTTTTTAGCTTAGAGTTAAGTGTCTATCACGAAAGCCCCCCCCCCCAATGTAGTGGCTAAAATAAGAATGAAATAAATTCTGTCTAATATAATTTTTAGATTCGCATAGAGACAGTGGTTCAGGGTGCACAGTGAAGCTGTGTAATCCTCACTGAAAACACAGATTATATTTCTGGGCTCAAAGTGGCTGCTCCACTTCTGACCTTCACACCTGTATCCCAGCCAGTAAAGATCAGAGAAGAGCACAGTCATTCTTTTTCAAAACAAACCCAGCAGTGGCACACAAGAATTTTGCTCATGGAACAGAATTTGATCATAAGTTTCAAGAGACTATGTGAGTATATAGTCTTTAGTGAAGTATCTATATGCCCACAAACACCTAAATTATTATTATTAAAGAAGGGAAGAATGAATTTTTGGTAGATCACTGTCTCTGCCACAAACCATTACCTATATATTTGGATACTTTTATGTGATTCTTTAAGTGACAATTATTCACAGAAAATAGGCAAAAAAGAAGTGTTATGTATTTCAAGGATTCAGGTTGATGAAATAATATAATTTTAATACAGAAGCTGCTTATTCTGTTGAGAACCTTGTTTTCTTTGCTTCATCATCCTTCATGGTTGGGATTTATATAATTACAAACTCAGACATCAGTTCCAAAATAAGGGCAAGAAGTCTTTGCCTTGCATGTTTCCAACATGCAAACACTTTAGCTTGTTACAGTGGTTTAGTTAAATAATACTAGTTCTCTAAAAATGGAGTTCAAATTTCAGTTACTACATTATGTAACTGTAGATATTTCAGCCCACAAATTATCATAAATAAATAATAGGTGTGCATAAAGTTCACTGAACCAATCATGCTACTTTTTTTCAGAGTCTGTTGGTGACTGGTCAGTAGGCATCTGTTTCTCAGTTTATATGTAGTTTATGCAACATGAGTAGCTATGTTGTTTTCTTGCCATCCAGTGATAAATCCACATATTTTACAAAAATGGATAACTGAAAGAAGGAATTGAGTAACAAAGATGAAAGTATAGCAAAGAAACAGAAATTAATAAAATTGAAAATAAAATTTTAGTCAAATATAGATCGAATTATTATTATTATTTCTTTTTTTTTTTAGAGACAGAGTCTCACTTTGTGGCCTGTGGTAGAGTGCTATAACATCACAGCTCACAGCAACCTCCAACTCCTGGGCCTACGTGATTCTCTTGCCTCAGCCTCCTGAGTAGCTGGTACCACAGGTGCCCGCTACAACGCCTGGCTATTTTTTTGTTGCAGTTTGGCTGGGGCCAGGTTTAAACCCGCCACCCTCGGTATATGGGGCTGGTGCCCTACTCAAGGAGCCAGAGGCGCTGCCCCTATTATTATTATTTCTATTGGAAAGATGATATAGATGGAATTACAGAAAAAAATTGCCAAACGGGAATATTGAAATTGCTGCCTTTGGAAACACTTAGATATTCAACCAGAGAATTGTATTAATCAGGGTTCTCTGAGAAACAGAATCAATGGAATGTGTGGGTATCTATTCACACACAAATATATGAGATTGAGATTATACAAATGTTGGAGACTGACATCTAAAATCTACAGGGTGAGCCAGCAGGCTGGAAACTATGGGAAGAGCTGATTTTGCTATTCAAGTCCAAAGGCTGTCTGCTGGCAGACTTTGTAGAGGTCCTTATTGCTCAGGGAAGGTCAGCCTCTTGTTCTATCTAGGTCTTTAACTGATTAGAGGAGACCTTACCTCCATTTTGGAGGGCAGTTCTGCTTTATTCAAAAGCTCCACTGACTAAAAAGTTAACTTCATCTAAAAACTACTCTCATAGAAACATCCAATAATGTTTGACCAACTTGTGGTCTGGCCAGTTCGATCCATAAAATTAACCATCACAAGAACTTAGCGAAGGCAAATGAATCAACATACATTAAGAAAGTGTGTTGGATGCAGTTGTGCCAGAGGAAGTGATGCTAGCGAAAACAAGCACTTTGTATTAAAGGAACTAGTGGAATATTTTACAAAATTGAAAGCATACAGGATAAAATGTTAAAGCTGATCTAGACTTAGAAAGTCTGACAATTCACCAAAGCATTGTTCCTTATCATGTTATAATAATAATAAGGCAAACTGTTCAAATTATTCTGGATAGGTACGAAGAAATAAAATACTTTAATTTTCAATGTTTGTAATGTTTTAAATTATGGTATACTAAATAATTTTTTTTTTAGTTTTTCATCTATAAACTATAAATTCTTAATAACTGAATTTTTAAGATTTTGACACAATCTTTTTTTTTTAAATCACAGTACAATCATAATATTTTCCCATTCACATTAAAATGCTATGTTTGGCTTCTGCTTACATGGTAATTGTCATGGTCATTTGCTGTGCTACAGGAGGACTGCTTGTGTAATAATTCATTGAAGAGATTATCTGGTGGCTCAGATGAAATCTTTTTTCTAGGACAGTGGGGAAGGCTGGTAGGTCTTCTGTATACTCTCAAGTTTCCAGTAAGGTGCAGGTCTTTAGTAAATATTATTAACATTGTATTAGCGCACAATAACGTTGGGTCAGATAAAGAACAATGCAGTATTATAGAGTCTTAGAGACAAGGTATAGACTTGGTGTATCTCTAAACTGCTTCCTAATTTGTCATATGAACATGGCAATAGTGGTCCTGACTACCTTATAGGTTGTTTTGAACATAGAAGGTGCTGAATAAATGTTCTCGGAAAGAATAAATGATTCCGGACGCAGTTTGTAGTTACCTTACAAAGTTCTCCTAACCCTTTGATTATAGTTAGGAGTAGGATATGAAGGCTGCCTGAGTGCTGGTTAGGATGAGGGTGAAAATGGAGGCAATTACTTGGAATAAGAAGCCATGTCCCTTGAAGGTATATGTCAGGGCTCAAAATGGCTATTCCTTTGCTCCATTGCTCTTGCCCATTTCTCCTGACCTTTGTGCTCCCTAAATGGAGCCCTATGGTGTGATTTGGGAAGAGAAGGAAAGAAAACAATCAAACAATCTATTTTTTTTTTAATGAGAGTTAGCGGGGTACAAGTGTAGTTTTCTGTTACATGGATATAGTATGTAGTGGTGAAGTCTGGGGCCTAACCCATATAGTGTACCCATCCTGATAGATAATTTTCCATTTCTCATCCCCTTCTTTATCCTTTCACCTTTTGATGTCTCCAATTACCTGTCAGTCTACTTTGTATGTCCATAGAAAACAGACTTTGAGTCTGGCTATGAGATCTCTGGGTAGTGCCTATTCTTACATCTTTAGTTTTCTCTGTTGCTTCCTTTTTTCAGTAACACGTCTTCCACTGAAAATAGATAAATCTCGTAACTTTTCACTCTGAGCTACTATTTTTCTATACGTTCTTTCAATATAGCTGTTGCCCCATCAGATTTCCAAAGCTCTTGTCTTAAAGCTGGCCATTGACTTCACAGTTTCCAATATCCTCTACTCAGCACCTCTGTTCTCTGATCATAGAGAAAAGTTTTCTGCTCACTGACCACACTCTCCTCCCTAATGCCATCTGCCTCCATGATTCTGTAACATCACACCAAAGGCCCCAAGGTGTCTTATTTCCCTTGATCCTAAATGTGTCTGTTGCCCTACTTTCTGATTAGGAGCCCTTCATCCTTTTGTTTTAATCATTCTTCTGGATGAGTGCATCATTCCAGTACTGTGAGTATCTCACAAATCTATTTTTCTAGTCTTCATCCGCCTTTGGACCCACATTTCCATTTATATAACCCTCCAGCATCTAAAATTCAACATGTCTGCAATAGGAACATGTATCAAATGCACTTTTTCTCCTGCATTCATTTAACATCATCAATTCTAGAAGCAGCTCCTGGTCCTAGTTAAATAGATGTGCAGGGAGAGATCCCTCTGGGTAGATATAGAGAACAAAGGGAATTGATTCTTGACTCCTAAGATTAAAATGATGTTCATATGGGTTTAAAGTAAATAAAATCTTAAATGTGTATATTCCAAGACAGCATTCTGGTCTACCAGAGGAGATTAAACTCTTGACATGAGTGGAAGCAGTTTTTCATTTCTTGAGTAAGTAACATGAGTTACAAACACCAGGTATACCCCAACACTTTGTCCCCAACGTCTTTTCAAATGACTCACCCTTTTGCTTGGCCCACACCATTCTTAAGCTTCCTGGAATGGATGGTAACAGCATTTTCTTCTGAAGGGTTGTAGTGGCCAGAAAGCTCCTGTACCTGGGCAAATGGAACAGTTGGAGAGCTCTAGCTAACCTATTGGAAATAACTCTATTAATAGCTATCTATATCAAACTAATTATCTCTTGTTCTTCCTACAAATTCCTGCCTTGTGCTGCCAGTTCTTCTTTCGAAATTTCCTATTTTTGTTAACTGAAGACATTCAGCCTCAAAACTCTGGAATCATCTTCAAAAATTTCTCCCTATAGTTGAGATTTAATAGTATTGTCTTCTCATTGCAGTTCCCATTTTCTAGAATTGAAATCCTACATCCCAACCACCACCCACCTCAAATACTAATTACAGTGGACAGTCCCCATGTAGTAAAGATATTGGGAATTCTAAGGTGTGCATATGTGTGTGTTGTTACGAGGTAAAAAAAACTACCAGAAGGATTAGTTGGAGCTCCCACAAATTCTTCCTAGAAAACAGAAAACTAATGTACTATGAGCAGGCCTAAAATAAATTATGTTCAATAGCACTTTAGGGGACAGAAGAAAGACAAAGTTCATAAGGATTCTGAGAAGCATTTGGAGTTCAAAAAATGTTATACCTATAACTAGTAAGTCTATATAAGGCTAATCAGAATCTTTTTGGCTGGCAGGGCCACATAAAAAGGAAAGTTACCAAAGGTGACAAAGTGAGACTCTGTCTCTTAAAAAAAAAAAAAAAAAAAAAAAGGAAAGTTACAAAGCAATGCAAAAAACTGAGCTCAAAAATAGATGAGACCTCTTAACTTACACCTAGGTTTTCTAAGTTATTATAAACCTTTTATTTGGCCCCACTAGCTTTCTGATGTATCAAACACCTTAGAATGTTTTTTCCTCCACACTGACAACTAAGTCTTAAATACAGATATTCTTCTTGAGGACAATTTGTACCCTAAGGCAGGTGATTCAAACTCACACTAACAAAGCTATTAAGGCCTTTCTTGTTTGATACAAAAAATTAGTTTTTATCTTTTTTTCGAGGAGTCTTGTTTTGTAACCCAGGCTGGAGTGCAGTAGTGCAATCATAGATCACTGCAGCCTTGAGCTCCTGGGCTCAAGCAATCCTCTCATCTCTGCCTCTCTGGATTATGGGTTTGAGCCAACATGCCCATCAAGGCCTTTCTCAAGCACTGCATAGAAGGTTAACTGTAGAGAAGTTGCTGAAAACCAAAGAAGAAAAGGAAAGAGGTGCTTTGCATACAGAGCCTAAGGGGGGAGGGATGTAAACTCAGAAACTAGTATACAATTTTCTCAGGACCATCTTTTGTGACTGGGCAAAGGTTCAAAACAGCCTGTTCTTACTTAGCTTTTACTAACTTTATGGGAATTTGCAAAACCAGAATAATCATGAAAGGGTTTCTAAGTGGGGCAGAGAAGTTCATTTTCATTAATGAGATTGACGTATTATCAGCAGGCCTGCCCAATCCTATTACAGGTATCTAAAGGGGGCAAACAGCCTTTCCTAGAATGATAATTCTTACTCCCTTTTCTCCTCTTCTAACTTGGCTTCCTGGCAGGTTATATTGTGGCTAACAGCTAATGATTTTTTCTTCCCTAAACGTCATTTACTCACTTCTCAATCTAGGTTTTTGCCTTCCATTGACTCTCAAATTCTAGGCTTGGGCAAGGATATCCACCCAGCCAACACTGTGTCTCAGTGTGAGAATGTTCACAGTTGTGGAAGGATGGGATACACTGGCTTTAACAAATGGTATGACACACAGCCATTGAAATCCATCACTGCTTCTAGCCACTAAGAAAAAATTTGTGGGAACAGCCACCAGTGGCTTAAATTATTATCTACTGCTAGAAATTAAAATCACTACCTAAATAGACTTACAGGACAAACTAGCCCATGACAACAGTTCTTACATTTTTATGTCCAGGAACTATGGAGCTAGGTACGGTTACAGGAAAAAACCTACAGATCAAATCTATTAACTTTTTTCTTTAATTCTTTAACGTGTAGGGGGTAAAGTGGGGTGAGGTGGGGAGACAGTGGGAGGAAGGAGTGTGGATGTTGGCCCTGCCTAGTTTACGGGAGTTATTAGAGGTATTAAACCAGAGAAATATTTGGCAGCACTCTAAAATAACAGCATAAGTATTTTAAAAATTTATTATTTCTTAATCACCAAAATACACCAGGCCAGGAATTTTAAGCTGGGTAAATGCAAAAGGTTTGCTTTCCCTGTTGCTAAAATAATCAAGTGAGCATTGTAGAAGCCAGGCCTGGCAAGACCTTAGGAACAGAGCGCTGTGATGTGCACTAGATCCCAGAGAGTCTTTTCCTAGATTCTTTAGAGACGTTTTACCCACTTTTCCCTATTCCCTTTAGAAATTCGCCCTTAGGCAAGCAAATTGCTAGGCTTTGCCTCCACTGCTCTAGCGGACCGGACCCCCGGCAAGGCGGTCCCTAGATAAACTCAAAGTGCGACGAGGATCTGTGCCTGTGTTTCTGCCCCGGTCCGTCCTCAGCCTCCCACACGTACTTTGTCTTCTCCCTTGGCTGAGCCAACCGCAGACCCGGGGTTGTACGTGACAAGAAAGTTACTCTTATCTCTGCCTCCGCTCCCAACGCCCTCTGGCCAGCTCCACGCCCAGCTTTCCCGCCGTCCGTCGGGGCCGCCTTCCTGGGCGCGGCGGCTTCTGATCTCCCGCCCAGAGCGCGGCCGCTGCGGGCGGCGATGGGAGCGGGACTACAGCTCCCAGCATGCCCCGCGCGCCTCTCCGCAGCTGCGCTTCTTTGGCGAAGGTTCTTCACGGTGCGGCTGCCGAAAGCGAGAGGCCACCAGGGGCGTCAGAGGCAGGCCGCTGCCCAGGTTGACAGCACGGGAGCCGGGAGCCGGGAGCATGGCTTTGCACCTGGGCAGGCTGAGCGCGGGCCCGTGCTGGCGCGCGGCGCGGGGCGGCTGCGGAGGGCAGCGTGCTTGGTCCCAGCGCTGCGCGGCCAGACGCATTTGCCGGCCGCCTGGCACGGCTGGCACCGGGCAGAGCCGCGGGTTGGGGCACGGCCCGGCGGCGAGAGGCGGCCCCTGCCTGGGCACCGGGCTGGCCGCAGCGCTGGCTGGTTTGGCCGGGCTGGCGGCCGCCGCCTTCGGGCACATGCAGCGGGCGGAGATGGTGGCCAAGAGCTCCGGGATGCGAAGTCTTTCGCAGGGGAAACCCGAGGAGGAGGACGAACTGGCCCGCCGCTGCAGCTTCTTCATGGCAGCGCCAGTGACTGATCTGCGCGAGCTGCGAAGGAGGCCGGGTGACATGAAGACCAGAATGGAGCTGCTGATCCTGGAGACCCAGGCCCAGGTGTGCCAGGCGCTGGCACAAGTAGATGGGGAGGCCAGCTTCACTGTGGACCGGTGGGAGAGGAAGGAAGGTAAGGAGGTCGGTCCGTAGAGGGAGGTGGAGATGAGGGGAAAATGTTGGGCAGAACATGGCTCACAATGTGGAATAGGGGCAGGTAAGGGGGAACCCACACGGGACGCCGCCAACAAGGTCAACACTGAGATAGGGTCCTTAGCCCTCTGCTTGCAGGTGTGGATCCAGATCTTCTGTCACTCTAGTACTGGGCATCACGCAATCCTTGGAATTCCATAATGGCATTTTTCCTAGAGATCTTAAAGGGTATTTTGTAACCAACAAGCTTGGATGTCCAAAGTTTGTTACTGAACACAGATTTCAGTGGATTATTAAACAGATTTCATATGCCTCTCTGGGTGCATTTGCCCTTTTTCCTTGTTGGGAGATGAAAAGAAGAACTCAACTTCTGCTATTAAGTGTCAGCCAGAGGCCTCCCCGCCAGCTGATGGTCTCATTGTGTCCCAGTTTCCTCACTTCTTTTTTCCTGTTGCACGAAAGATATTTGATTGGTTTATCAGTGGCTCTACCAAATGCACCTATTAGATTTCCTGCTAGAAAATCTTTTCTTTCAGTGCCAAAATACTTCAGTATCAAAACCGAGTTTTTGTAGGGTCATATTCATAACCATGTTGTTGCCTCCACAGTAAAGCCTCACATCTTGATCATAAACGTGAAAGATTCCTGCCTACTCCTAGGTAGGAATAAAACAGCAATTCCCTAGCAGATTTCAAGCTGTGGTGCCACATATATATTAAATGAAGTTCAATCTGATTTTCATAGTGTTTTCCATTTTGCAACGTTTTCAAGGGAAGACTACTGAAGTAGGACACAACTTGGAGGACTAGACTAGTTGTTTGGCCTTTGAAAGTAACTTTTTTGTGTCTCTTTTTTTTCATCTATGAGATGAAAAATAATATATATATTTTTAAGTAGTTTGAAGATTAAATCAGATGAGTATGTAAAGTACTAAGAATGTTGTCTGCAGCAGACAGCATTGAACATATTGTTTCAGCCATTTGCCAGCTGTGTGATCCCAGATAAGGTCTTTTGACTTTCTGGACCTCAGTTTTCTCCTTTGGAATATACAAGGGCTATCCCAGATCACTTTATGTCCTATTTTATTACCCAGCTGTAAAAGTTCTTAGAAATAAAATAAGCCAAACATGAACCTTCATGAAACCATGCCCTTGCAGTGACCCTAGTGTCTATAAAAATGAAAACAGAAACTAGTAAGGCGCATATATTTATGTGTGTCTCACTTTCAAGTTTAAGGTGCTGGATCCCTTAAGAGTTTGAGTACCTAACCTTTTTTAATTGCCTGTAAGTAAAATTAAAAGGCAAGCAGCACACTTTGAAAAATTGTTTTGAAATAAATTGCTTTTTTTTTTTTTTTTTTGACACAGTTTCACTTTGTCACCCTTGGTAGAGTGCCGTGGTGTTATAGCTCACAGCAACCTCAAACTGTTGGACTCAAGTGATTCTGTTGCCTCATTCTGCCTAGTATCTGGGACTTTAGGCACCTCCCACGATGCCCAGCTATTTTTAGAGATGAGGCCTTGCTCTGGCTCAGGCTGGTCTTGAACCCGTGAGCTCAGGCAGTCTACCCACCTCAACCTCCCAGAGTGCTAGGATTACAGGTAGGAGCCACCGTGCCTGGCCTAGTTGGAGCTTTTAAATTCAAATTCAGTAATAATAGAACACCATTCAAATATACCCTTTCCTTGAAACCTTAGCTTTCTCTCATTGTAATTGATGTATGTCATTCTGAACAGTGATATTTGAAAGGAGAATATTCCAGTAATTTATTTTATTTTTTACTTAAAAATTTTTTTTTATTTTAATTTATGGGTACATAACAGTTGTGTATCTTTGTAGAGACAGGTGATGTTTTGATACAGGCATACAATGTAGATTAATCAAATGAGGGTAATTGGGATAGCCATCACCTCAGGCGTCTATCATTTCTTTGTTTTAGGAACATTCTAATTACATTCTTGTAGTTATTTAAAAGTATACCCTAACTTATTGTTGATTACAGTTGCTTTGTTGTGTTGTCAAATATTGTTCATTCTATCTAGTTATATTTTTGCACCCATTAACCATTCCCACTTTATCACCCCCTCCCCGCTATTCTTCCTTTTCCCTGGTGGCCATCATTCTGTCTTCATGATATCAATTGTGTTTAATATTTAGCTTCCAAATATAAATGAGAATATGTGAGATTTATTTGTCTGTGCTTGGCTTATGTCACTAAACTTAATGTTCTCCATTTCCACTCATGTTGTTGCAGGATTTCAGTCTTTTTTGTGGCTATATAATAGTCCCTTTGTGTGTATGTACCACAGGTTCTTTATTGACTTACGTGTTGATGGACATGTAGACTGATTCTCTATCTTGGCGATTGTGAACAGTGCTGTAGTGAACATGAGGGTGCAGATATCTTGTCAATATTCTGATTTCCCCTCCTTACCCAGCAGTCACATGTCTGGGTCATATGATAGTTTTATTCAAAGTTTTTTCTAGTGATTTACTTTAGATAATGACATAAGAATGTAGAAGAAATATTCAGTTTAGTGACACTAGGAAGTTCAGCATTTGCCCAGCTATAGTAAATTATGCCATAAAGCTAAGCTAGTTATCTAATTTTATTGTAATAAACATTACAAACACACAACTATTATAGAAGATTTGGGAAATAGTGGAGGAAAATAAGCACTTAATACAAGGTATGTGTTTTTTTTAAATTTTGCATATACTCTTACATTCCTGTGTAACTATTCTCCGTATTTTACAATTCTATAAATAGGAGGTGGTGGCATCAGCTGTGTACTTCAAGATGGACGTGTTTTTGAAAAGGCTGGGGTGAGCATTTCTGTCGTTCATGGAAATCTTTCTGAGGAAGCAGCAAAACAAATGAGAAGCAGAGGAAAAATTCTAAAGACTAAAGATGGTAAATTGGACAATGTTGACAGCCTTTAATAGTCCCAGGAAACTTTATTTTCCCTACAAGTATTTTTTATAAAATATTGCTTCTGGAAAAAGCCATTTCATATGCATATACCAGAAAAACATGTTCACAATTGCTTTTTATAAATTGTATTTTAAGAGAGAAATTGAAAATCAATTCAGAAATCACATTAGAGTTAATTGGTATTAAGCCAAGTTCTTGAGCGCAACTCACTCTATTTTACTTTGCAGGTAAATTACCATTTTATGCCATGGGCGTGAGCTCTGTTATCCACCCCAAGAATCCTCATGCTCCTACTGTCCATTTCAACTACAGATACTTTGAAGTAGAAGAAGCCGATGGTAAGGGTCTCAGGAGCTATGCAAAGTATTATTGGGCAAAATGTGTATTGTAAATCAGATAAGAGGGCATAACATATAAAAGTGGGAAAGAATAACTAGTCTTACCTAGTTTTTCAGGAGACATATGAAGGCTTATTCTTGAGCAGGTATTATGGAATATGCACTAGACATAAAAAGTGAGAATGGTGTTGACTCTGACCTTCCCATATTTCCTCCAACACAGAAGGAATGATTTCATGGACCCAGCCCTCAGGGTTCTTTGCAGATTTAGATTCATTACGTCTGAAGGTAGATTCATTATGTATAAGGCTAAGCTGAAGTTGAGGACTTGCTTTTGGTAAATATTTAACACATCCATAGTTTTGTTAGTCACCAGATAAGTGGCAGTGGGTTTAAAATGGAATGAAGTTGATCAGGACTCATGTGCACATAGTTCCAGCCTATGTTGCCCATCAGCAAGGCCATCTAGAAAGAAAAGAAAGTGTGCAGTGCCACGCTCACGCCTATAGATGTCTGCAGGTGAGGGCATTTAAAGTCACTGCTTTCACTCTTCATTTTGAAGCCATTTAGTTTGGTTCATCCTTTTAATGTTTGAAAGTTGGCAACTTTACTCAAATAGTAAGTTGCTTCCCCCAGCAAATTTTTTTTTTTTTTTTACATTTTCTAGGAGAAAGAGTTAGGGTGGCAGTAGTTTTTAATACAGGGCATGTGAAAATATTCTGGGAAGTTTTTATAAACTATACATGCCTGAGCCAGAGACTTTTTTTTTTTTAACTGTGATTATTGTAGAGGTATTTTTAAGCTCTTCATGTCATTCTCATGTACAACCAGAATTGCAATCCACTGTATGATCCACACATGTAGTGTTTTACCATTCACTGGCCTAAGTATTATTTCCCTGCCTGGTTTTACTCTCTTTTTAATTTCCTACTTTCTTTTCTTTCTGCTTTTACCTCTTCTTTTCTGCCTTGGTCTTACTGGCCTTCAACAGTTAAATGTTTTTGATTATCACCCATTACATGCTTAATAACTTAAGCTGCTCTCTTAAGTTTGCTTATATACTCAGCAGTATGCTGAGTCCCAAAGTCTGCATCAGAATCCCATGTCTTGATTTGGTAGGTAACAAGCAGTGGTGGTTTGGTGGTGGATGTGACCTCACTCCAACATACTTGAACCAAGAGGATGCTGTCCATTTTCACAGAACTCTGAAGGAGGCTTGTGACCAGCATGGTCCAGAACTCTACCCCAAATTTAAAAAATGGTAGGTAAAGGTATTAAATTTCTCATGACTACAAATTATATTCCATTCCTTCTGTATGTCTCAAAGGTAACTATGGTGTCACTAAATACCTTCTTTAGGTATTTTAACCTTTATAAAGATTGAATTGTTTTCTTACTTTGCTCACCAGAAGAAGTGGAATACCAGTTTTAAATAGTTTTAATAAATTATTTACTTAGGAATACTTGGATTTCTGTAACATGTTTTCAGGAGTGACATCTTTCTTTGATCCCAAATGATTTAGAATGGTAGAATATGAATCATAAGATGATCTGTGTCTGAGAATCAGGATTTTTAATCCCAACGTGCGATGTTAAATTCTCACCCAGATGAGAATTACTGTCCTGATGTTGACTTGGAAATGTGTGAGGGCACAGGAAAGGCTGGAGAACCAATAGAGACAACATGTACCCAGGGACACTCGACATATAGAAAAATGGAATTGGAAAGGTTGTTAAAGAAACTCTAATGATAAAGTAAGACTAGAAAAACAAAGGTGTAGGAGACTCGGAGTATTTGTTAGATGTCCAGTGGAGTCTCAGCATGAAGTGTTTGGGGTAAGAGTAAAGGACTCAGTTCTTCTTAGAGTTAATTAGCATTCTTGGAAAAGGAAGAACAGAAGGGAATTTTATCTTTTTGTTTTATTTTAGAGCCAGTAATTTTGGGATGTTAATATCATTTATGCAAGAACATGGAGTTCAGCTTTAAAATCCACAGAAAAGATAAAACATTTGAATATTCTTTTATTGATTTAATATTATCTCTGAAAACTACACAACCATGGATGTACAGGTTTTCTTTTCTCTCCCAGAACTCGTCACTCTTGCAGGAGGATGGTGGTGTCGGTAGATAGCCTTTTTTATTGGTTTCTTCTGATAGCTGTTACTGAGATGACTTTATCTAAGCAGTATTAATGAAATAGGATGCAGATTAGTTAAAAAGCAGTTTTTAATGTGAGTGCTTAGTAAATTATAATTAACATCTTAACATTATAATTGTGCAAAGAGAGATTTTAAAATAATATGATTTGTATGAAAAGCTGACTTTACAACCTTGCTCAGGATATACTTTTTAAATTATGTTAATAAAATGTATGAATAAAGGAGACCCAACAAGTCACAATTGAGATGTGTTATACCAATGCATTTGCTTTAGGGATTTGTAACTACTGCCTTTTTTTTTTTTTTCTTTTTCTTTTTGGCTCTCGAGGCTTTATTTAAAAGGTTTAAGGTGACCTTTAAATACCTTTTAGTTTTTGGTTTTTCTATTTAGGAATTCTTATTGTACAGAGATCATCAGAAAAACTATTTCCAAGATGTGAACTATTCTTCAAATTTAGCATTTAGGAAATTGATTCTTAGGAAACCTGTTCTAATAGACATAGTGGGGAAAAGACTCAAGAACATATTGATAGTTTCATGTGCTGCCTCACAAGGGTAAACTTTAATACCTTTGAAGACTCTTACTCTTCTGAACATCCACTTCCACCAGCCCTTCTCTCAGTCATGCATGCTATAGAGTCATCAAATTTTATTGCTAAAAGAGACATTGGAGATTGTTTATAGTACTTTCTTTTGGCAAATAAAAAACTAAGAGAGCTTGAGTTTGCACCCTGTTTGATGCTGTTGGTTTGGAAGATTCCTGTGCTCCTGCTTCCTGCAAAAGCAGCAGTGCTTCTCAGGGGAGCACTGAGAAGAATTCTTGTTTCAAGAATGTAGCATAAACATTGGATTCTGCTTCTCTTTTCACTGAAGTTCTTAGAGTTTCACATCCTTTAGATAATTCTATGTTAAATAGCCTAGTTGCTTTGCAGATAAGAATATAGAATATAGGCATTTTCTACATTGGTTATATCTGCAGAAAATTTATCTAAAGTCCTAGTTTCATTTTCATAGCTGCCATTAGTTGAGGAAAGTGACCTGAAAGTTTCGCATTGATTTGTGTGTCTCTCTTCTTCACCCCTTTTATCCCTGATTTGGCCCCACTGCCTTTTCCAGGTGTGATGATTACTTCCTTATAGCCCATCGTGGAGAGCGTAGGGGCATTGGTGGTATCTTTTTTGATGATCTGGACTCTCCCTCCAAGGAGGAGGTGTTTTGCTTTGTGCAGAGCTGTGCCCAGGCTATAGTTCCTTCTTATATTCCCCTGGTGGAAAAGCACTGTGATGACTCATTCACTCCCCAGGAGAAGCTGTGGCAGCAGCTCAGAAGAGGACGGTAAGTGGCAAGGGAATGAACTGATTCGTGGTGTAACTGGGGGAGGTAGAGTAGCCGTGATAATCATGGGTATTGTGTTGTCTTAGGCGGATACTTTGTAATAGTTCTGTTAGTTTCTTTTCATAACTGGGTGGCTTTTAAATGAATTAAAGGCTATTTTGTAAAATGTCATTAGAAGAATAGCAAAGTTTGTTTAATTTAGCTGTGCATTAGAGACTCAGAGTAGGCATGTAGTAAGTACTTGCTGAATTTAATCCTGCTGATTTCTTTTACTTCATTTTACAGTAATACCCTGTACCTTAATGGCAAGATATGGGCATCAAATAATGTTTTTTGCTGCTTTGAAATTTTGATGCTGGATCAAAATTTCAAAGCAGCAAAAGGATGATCAAAAGGATCATAACTTTTTTCATGTATCTTAAAGATTTCATGGAAGTTATTTAATGGAAATAACAGTTACCAAAATTACTTATACTTAATGATAAATTTTACTGATTTTGGAGCCATTACTATGTGCCAGCACTATGTTAGATATTTTGCATCTGATTTTCTCAACAAACCTGCAAGATAGGTGTAATCGTCATTTTATACATGTTAAAACTTGCCCTTGTTTTTGAAGTCCCTTGTCCACAATTATGTAACTAAGTAGAAAACTTCACATGAGGAAAATAGTTGAAGCAGACTGTGCTTCTTACCTCCATACTCACCTCAGCATCCTGTTCTGTGCACTGAGGTTGGCTGAGGTTGGTGAGCTCAGGTGTGCGGGTAGGGGAGCAATCTGAGGTTATCTTCAGCCAGGGTGTACTTGTGAATTTGAATAATCAAATTATTTAGCCTACTAGTCCATGTCAGTTTCTCATTGCTATTAATTTTCTGGGTACTACTGCTCCCTCTATGTAAAATGGATTTTCTCTTTTGCACTAATTCTTTCTTCGGCATAGGAAGCTTTGGGTACTAAGGAGATAGAACTTTTGCCTTGAGAGGTTAACTTAAATAGTGTTCCAAGGCTAGAGATAAATGTTTGTAGTTATCATTTCTTATGACTGCCTATGGTATCTGCCTATTCATTAACTTGGAAAGATGAGTTAAGTTTTCTTTTTTAGAATTTTTTAAACAGTACATCTGTTTGAGGACATTTCGTTTGTTTCCATATAATTTCTCAAATATATCTTTACCAATGTTTCCTTCTTTCACTTGACATTTGTCATGGGCCCCCGTAGCTAGGTGCTATCCTGGCTTTCAAGGTGGGCGTAAAACGGACCTGCTGAAAAGAGACTCTAGCAGTTTAGTGGGGGAGTCATACCTAAAGGGACAATTTAGAACTCTATGGAAAGTAAAATGTCATAGTTTTGCACAAGATTTTTTTTTTTTGTAGAGACAGAGTCTCACTTTATCGCCCTGGGTAGAGTGCCGTGGCGTCACACTGCTCACAGCAACCTCCAGCTCTTGGGCTTAAGCGATTCTCTCGCCTCAGCCTCCCTAGTAGCTGGGACTACAGGC
>CAUYON010008092.1:0-11481 GCA_963573935.1 Arctocebus calabarensis | reverse complement strand
GAATTGGAGGCTGCTGTGAGCTGTGATGTCACAGCACTCTATCCAGGGTGACAGCTTGAGGCTCTGTCTCAAAAAAAAAAGTTTAAAAAGGACTATACTAACGATGCTTTAAGCTTTTTTTGAAAATAATTTAATTAATGATCCTTAAAAAATGTTGTGGCACACCTAAGATCATCTCACAGCACACCCTGCTGTAAGGTCACTGCTGTAGACCCTAATGGGAGTGGTGAGCACAACTTTCGTCTTGTCACAGGGCCATTGAACATAAAATTGCATTCTCCTCTGGGCAGCACTTGTGGCTCAAAGGAGTAGGGTGCGGGCCCCATATACCAGAGGTGGTGGGTTCAAACCCAGCCCTGACCAACAACTGCAAAAAAAAAAAAAAAAAATTGCACTTTCCTCTTATCCTGTTTTATTTTTCTTCCCAAATATTTATCACAACCGGGCATATTTTATTCTTTTTGTTTGGTGTTTATCTTTCAGTCTTCCCCCACACAAATGTATCCTTTTTTTTTTTTCAGACAGAGTCTCACTCTAGTGCCCTCTGTAGAGTGCCATGGCATCATCATAGCTCACAGCAACCACAAAGTCTTGGGCTCAAGTGATTCTCTTGCCTCAGCCTCCCGTGTAGCTGGGACTACAAGTGCCCACCACAATGCCTGGCTATTTTTTAGAGATGGGGTCTCACTCTTGCTCAGGCTGTTCTCGAACTCCTGAGCTCAAGTAATCTACTCGCCTCAGCCTCCCAGAGTGTTAGGATTACACCGTGCACCACCATGCCTGGCCAGGGACTGAATATTTAAAAAGAAAAGGCTTGGCGCCTGTGGTTCAATGGGCTAAGGCGCCAGCCACATACACCTGAGCTGGCGGGTTCGAATCCAGCCTGGGCCTGCCAAACAAAAATGACGGCTGCAATCAAAAATGGCCGGGCGTTGTGGCGGGTGCCTGTAGTCCCAGCTACTTGGGAGGCAGAGGCAGGAGACTCACTTGAGCCCAGGAATTGGAGGTTGCTGTGAGCTGTGATGCCATGGCACTCTATCCAGGGTGACAACTTGAGGCTCTGTCTCAAAAAAAAGACACAGTGGCTCAGGCCTGTAATTCTAGCACTCTGGGATGCTGAGGTGGGTGGTTTGCTTGAGCTCAGGAGTTCGAGACCAGCCTGAGCAAGAGCGAGACCTCATCGCTACTAAAAAATAGAAAAAAACTAGCCAGGCATTGTGATGGGCACCTGTAGTTCCAGCTACTTGGGAGGCTGAGATAAAGAGGATCTCTTGAGAATAAGGTTGCTGTGAGCTAGGGTGATGCCTCAAAAATGTCTCAAAAATAAAAAATAAAAAAGACACAAATAATTTGATGACAGAAAAGTACTTATGAATAAAAAATGTAGGATACAGAATGTACGCCCGTGAAGATTACAATTCATAAGTATGCATGTGAAGTATAAACATGCTTGTATAAAAGATGAAAAAGAAATATATAAATATGATCATATATAGTGGGATTTGTAGGGATATTTTTCCTTTCTAATTACCAATCTTTCTGTAATGCAGTCAAATTACTTTTGCAAGTTATGGATTAAAAAAAATTAAGACACTCTTCTCAGAAGTCCTATAGTATTGCACATAAAGCACATAAACCAGCAGGCATTGTTGTAAGTTGCTAATTAAATAGATGACTTTGCTTTAACATCTGCACCAACTCTGGAGACCTAGCAGCCTCCAAGCTTTAGCCTGCCTTGTCCAAGCAAGCAAGTAGGTGTTATTGTCACCCACTTCTGTGTCTGTCTGCTAATGCCGCATTCCAATATCTGGAGCTCCTCTGTCCAATATGGCAGCCATTGCCACAAGTGGATATTTAAATTTAAATTAATTTAAATAAATAAATAATCTAGTTACATAGTCTCACTGGCCATGTTCCAAATGGTCAATAGCCACAAGGAGCACGTGGTGGCTACCATGGTGGACAGCACAGATATAAAGTATTTCTATCATAGCAGAAAGTTCTATTAGGCGGCACTGATACAGCATCTAGGCTGAAGATAATTTCTAGAACACTAGCTAGACAAAAGATTCCTCAGTTACTTGTTATCCATGAATGGACGGAACAATGACCTTTTCATCCTGAGATTTTACTCCCAAATCCCATCCGTACAATTCAGAAAGCTCAAGGACTGGGGAGGATTAAGAATAGCCCTTCCGGCTCCGCGCCTGTGGCTCAACGGGCTAAGGCGTCAGCCATGTACACCTGAGCTGGTGGGTTCAAATCCAGCCCGGGCCGCCAAACAACAATGATGGCTGCAACCAAAAAATGGCCGGGCATTGTGGCAAGTGCCTGTAGTCCCAGCTACTTGGGAGGTGGAGGCAAGAGACTTGCTTGAGCCCAGGAATTGGAGGTTGCTGTCAGCTGTGATACCACCACAGCACTCTATCCAGGGTGACAGCTTGAGGTTCTGTCTCAAAAAAAAAAAAAAAAAAGTATAGCCCTTCCCATTAAAAGGTGAGTCTTCCAATTATAGCTATTTAAAAGTGCTTTGGAGGCCGGGTGCAGAGGGCTCATGCCTGTAGTCTTAGCACTCCGAGAAGCCAAGGCAGGAGGATCCTTTGAGCTCAAGAGTTTGAGATCAGCCTAAGCAAGAATGAGACCCCATCTCTACTGAAAATAGAACAAATTAGCCGGGCATTGTGGTAGACACCTGTAGTTCCAGCTACTTGGGGGGCTGAGGCAGGAGGTCACTTGAACCCAGAAGTTCGAGGTTGTTGTGAGCTAGGCTGACACCCTGGCATTCTAACATGGGCAACAGAGAGACTCTGTCTCAAAAAAAGTGGTTCAAACAGTGAAGATTGATCAGGGAGCAGAGTAGAGTGAGTGAGGAATGAATGTTAGAGAACTGGTTTTGATTATGAATGTTATCAACAGAAGCCACTTATTGATGTCTATTATGTGGCAAGCACTGTGTGTATTTTATCTCAGCCGATCCTTGCAATGCTGCAGGGTAGGTTTTACTCCATTATGTATTAAGATGAAGACATTGGAGCTCAAAGGAGTCAAGAAACTTTCCCAATATCATGAGCCAGAATCCATACCTTCAGACACCAAAACTGATGCTCTTTCTAGTCCATTAACATGGGGGATTCCAAATTTCACAGTAGGATTCTGATTGGCCCTGCTTGAGTAACAATCCTACCTCTGGGACTAGTCATGTTGGATGAAAAGATTGGCTACCATGATCGGTCAGGCCAAGGTCATTGTCCACTACTGGGAGACAGCGACCAATAGTCTCATTAGAACCACCTAAGATTAGGGCAAAGCAGCTGGCAAATTTTAGAGAAGAGCAGATGAGACAGATGGAAATAACTGCTATTCACTGCTTTAAGTCATCAGTAGAATTCCCTTGGGTCCTACTCTTGTACTGAGCTCATGAGTTTTCCAAATTATCTCAAGGAGAGCAATAACAACAATTGCTACTACCTTTTGTAGAGAGCCTAAATACTGTGGCATGTGCTTTTTATGCCCATCATTATTGCTGTATCTCCATAGTTTTTCAATAATGTTGGGCTTGTTTTCTTGCTTTGGGTGGGAATAGCAGAACTTATTTTTTGAATACTCAGACTTGACCTTCCTAGGTTCTCTTTGGCTGGTTTCCCACAGCTGGCCAACCTCTTGCCTTAGGGCAATTCATATCATCCACATATTGGACATCAAATCCTTTGCCCTGAAGCATTCTTTCTTTGGGAGTTAACTGAATGAGACATTCACACACAGGATTACTCACTAGGTTGGGCGCCACCGGGTCACTTCTAAAACAGAACTTAGTCTACACCTTCTGTCTGGGGACTGGACAGTTGACCAGAGACTGACCTGGATGCCCTCCAGAGGACCCAGGAGAGCTGAGAGGTTCAAACGTTGTGGTTCAACGTTTAGGGGTAAAGAGAGGAATGTTCCTGAGCCATAACTTCTCCTTGGATTGAATCCAGCCTACACAAGAGCCGCTTGGGGCCCAAGTTGTCTAAGTAAACACTGATTCCTTGACAAGTTTCCAAAATCAGGAACAGAACAACTGTTTGGTTGAACAAGCTGTGCTCTGTAAACCACCGCTTGCATATCACTAGGACCCTGTGTAAATATTTTAGCTACAGATTGAGAGAACACAACTTTTTTTCTTTTAAGTCCCATCATGTCATTGCTAGACTTGTAATGAATTATATCTTGTCTCTATTCGTTGTCAAACTGAAAATGAAATATGTGTTGTCCCTATTTGTTGGGAGGTCCAATTCTCTCATTTGATTATAAGCTTCTTACATGTGTCTCTATTGAGATTTCTGAGGTTTGGGGAAACTCAGTTGAGAACACGTCACTTTTTCCTGCTTGAATTTGGCATCAAATGAAGGGAAGACACAGGTATCAAATAGGTGGTACTGAAATTAATCATTTTATTACTCATAAAGCAGATTATGGAGAAGTGGCTTTAGGCATATGACTAAGGAGCTTCTTTTATTTTTTATTTTGTATTTTTTTTACTGAGACTCTGTCTCACTATGTCGCCCTCAGCAGAGTACTGTGGCATCACAGCTCACAGCAACCTCCAACTCTTGGGCTTAAGCGATTCTCTTGCCTCAGCCTCCCAAGTAGCTAGGACTACAGGTGTCTGCTACAATGCCTGGTTACTTGTTTGTTGTAGTTGTCATTACTGTTTGGCAGGCCTGGGCCTGGTTTGAACTTGCCAGTCCCGGTGTATGTGGCCGGGGCCCTACTCGCTGAGCTACAGGCCCCAAGCCACTAAGGAGCTTCTAATGCCTCACCTAGAATTAGGCAGACTTAGCCACCCAGTTTGAATGCTTAGTATTCAGCCACCCAGCACTGTACGGGTAGATCCATGCATCAGGTAAAGCTTGCCCCTGTGGGACTTAAGGCATGGCACAGAGGAGCAGAGGGAATGTGTGCTGCCAACAAGAAAAATGAAGTTTCTAGTTGGGTGTGGTGGCTCATGCCTATAATCCTAGAACTCTGGGAGGCCAAGATGAGAGAAACCTTTGAGCTCAGGAGTTCAAGACCATGCTGAGCGAGAGTGAGACACCATCGCTATTAAAAATAGAAAATCTAGCCAGGCATTGTGGTGGGCACCTGTAGTCCTAGCTACTCAGGAGGCTGAGACAGGAGGATCCCTTGAGCCCAAGAGTTTGAGGTTGCCGTGAGCTGTGACACCATGGCACTCTCCCCAGGGAGACAGAGTGAGACTTTGTCTCAAAAAAAAAAAAAGAAGAAGATGGTCTCCCAAACCCACCAGAGAGTTACTCTCCATTGCATGGGAAATGTTAAGAGAGAACCAAGAGCGGCTACAATGTCACTGTGGTGGACCTTCTGCCACATGGAAACTTGAAGCTAGAAAAAGGAAGTCTGCCTCCAACAGACACCTTGATGAAGAATGAAGCAAAGTGAGGGCAAGGACCCCATCTCCAGCTCCCAGACACACCCTCTTGGCAAAGAAGATGGCAAGTGCTTGACTCAGAAAGCAGAACTTGACTTTAAAGAGGAAGTTTCCCTGTAAGCATAGTTTCAACACTGATGATCCTTAGGCCACATTGTAGGTGGGAAAACCGAGACTCCCGAATATTTTTTTCCAGTTTCAGTCACACATTTGACATCATTTGCCTTTGCCAAGGACACTCCACTCCCGGCTCAACAACACCTGCATTCTTCAAATGAGACAGACAAAACGTGTCACTAAGTAAGACAGGTGCTTCGGGTGGAAATTAGCATCCTGGATTTCAAACCCCATCCTTTCTGTGTGTCCTCTCTCCAGTGCGTGGCAGGATAGGTTTCTCGGGGCCCTGCCCTCTCTCCGCTCCTTTCCACTCTCAACTCTGGAAGGAAATGAGAGGGCAGGTCTTTTAACATCATAATGCCCCAAAGATCCTATTAATGTTGGTGAGAAAGAAATAGGTCTGCTTAGCATTAATTATAAGGAGTTACGGCTGGGTGGAGCCAGAGGCCTTAGGAGGAGAGAAGTTGCCTATAGGGGGAGCACAGGAAGAGTAATGATGTTTCATACCAGCCTCCCGACTTTGAGGATGCTGTGATTGGCTGGCCACGATAAGATGGGAGCTTCCTGGGAGTGGACTCTTTCTTCTTGCCCTTCCAGGGGTTTTGGGAAGTAAGGGTAGAGTTTTTAGTTGTTTGTTTTGTTTTGTTTTTTAAGACAGAGTCTCACTTTGTCAACCTGGGTAGAGTGCTGTGGTGTCATAGCTCATAGCAACCTCAAACTCTTAGGCACAGGTGATCCTCTTGCCTCAGCCTCCCAATAGCTAGGACTACAGGTGCCCACCACAAAGCCTGGCTGGTTTTATAGATGGGGTTTTGCTCTTGCTCAGGCTGGTCTCAAACTCCTGAGCTCCGTCAATCTACCCGCCTTGGCCTACCAGAGTGCTAGGAATACCAGGACTTGCTTCCCAGTTCATTGGTGTAGCTTCTCACTATGTGCTCACAGGCTGAAGGGGTAAGGGGCCTCTCTGGGGCCTCTTTGATAAGGTCACTAATCCCGTTCCCGAGCATGCCACCCCCAGGACTTAATCACCTCCAAAAAGCCCCACCTCCAAATACCATCACCTTGATATGGCGGGGAGATTTCAACTTAGGAATTTTGGAGGGACACAAACATTCAGATAATAACAACTTTATTTTTTCTTGAGATAAGGTATCACTCTGTTGGCCTGGGTAGAGTGCCATGACATTATCCTACCTCATAGCAACCTCAGTCTTTTGGGCTCAAGAGATTCTCTTGCCTCTGCCTCCTGAATAGCTGGGACTATAGGCACCTGCCACAACACTTGGCTTATTTTCTATTTTTAGTGGAGATGAGGTCTCACTCTTGCTCAGGCTGGTCTCAAACTCCTGAGCTCAGGCAATCCACCTGCTTCGGCCTCCCACAATGCTAGGATTACAGGCATGAGTCACCGCCCCCTGCTCATAACTCTTGAAAAACTGGAAAAACTTCTTAGCTATACCTCTTGCCTCTGTCACCCACCACTTGCACATACTGTTAGTTTCTTCCAGAACATGCTTAAAACAGATCTGATCTGCTCAAGGTCCTCTGCTACACAAAAGTCTTTGCTCATTCCCCCCTGCCTATAACATTAAGTCCAAACATCCAGGTATGGTTCGTGCCTGTAATCCCACCTACCTCAGCGTCCCAGAGTGCTAGGATTACAGGAGTGAGCCACCGTGACTGGCGTTTTATTTTATTTTAAAAACAGAGGGAGGCTGGGATGGTGGCTGACACCTGTAATCCTAGCACTCTGGGAGGCCGAGGTGTGTGGATCACCTGAGCTAATGAGTTAGAGAATAGCCTCAGAAAGAGGGAGACCCTGTCTCTAAAAAATAGCTGGGTGTTATGGTGGGCACCTGTGGTCCTAGCTATTTGCGAAGCTAAGGCAAGAGGATCTCTGAGCCCAAGAGTTAGAGGTCGCTGAGAGCTAAGATACCACAGCACTCTACCTAGGATGTCAGAGTGAGACTCTGTCTCCAAAATAAATAAAGAAATATAAAATTAGAGGGAAAAATTAATATAATGATAATGGGTATATAGGTACATATATATGTTAGTGAATTCAGTCTGGATTAGAGTCAACTTCATTCCAAGGTAGTCATGAAATAGAATATTTATATATATGTATTATAAATATATATTATATATATAATATATATATATATTTTTTTTTTTTTGGTAGAGACAGTCTTACTTTATCGCCCTCAGTAGAGTGCTGTGGCATCACACAGCTCACAGCAACCTCCAACTCCTGGACTTAGGTGATTCTCTTGCCTCAGCCTCCCAAGCAGCTGGGACTACAGGTGCCCGCCACAACCCCCAGCTATTTTTCTGTTTCGCAGTACAGCCAAGGCCGGGTTTGAACCAGCCACCTTTGGTATAAGGGACCAGTGCCCTACTCACTGAGCCACAGGCGCCGCCCCAGATATTTATATTTTTTTATGGCAGGAAGAGGCCCACAAAGTCAAGGTTGCCTAGGGCCCATGAAATTGCCCCCCTAACTCCAGGCTCCTGGCATTTAAACCATTACCACTACCCACACTCTGGATGCCATTACTCCACTGTACAACCGAACATCTGCATGGACTCAGATGAGTCAGTCTTTTTTTTTTTTAGACAGCGTTCAAGCTGTCACCCTGGGTAGAGTGCCATGGCATCTCAGCTCACAGCAACCTCAAACTCCTGGGCTTAAGCAATTCTCTTGCCTCAGCCTCCCAAGTAGCTGGGACTACAGGTGCCTACCACAATACCTGGCTATTTTTTGGTTGTAGTTGTCATTGTGGTTTGGCAGGCCTGGGCTGGATTTGAACCTGCCAGCTCTGGTGTATGTGTCTGGTGCCCTAGCTACTGAGCTATAGGTGCCGAGCCACAGATGAGTCAGTCTTGTTTGTGACTCGGGTTCCTCCTCTGTAAAATGGGAATAATAAAGTGTATCGACGGGGGGGGGGGGGTGCTGTGGCTCAGTGAGTAGGGCGCTGGCCCCATAGACTGAGGGTGGCAGGTTTGAGCCCAGGCCCCGGCAACAAAAAAATAGCCGGGCATTGTGGTGGGTGCCTGTAGTCCCAGCTACTCGGGAGACTGAAGAAAGAGAATCGCTTAAGCCCAGGAGCTGGAGGTTGCTGTGAGCTGTGACAACAGCACTCTACCGAGGACAACAAAGTGAAACTCTGTCTCTGAAAAATAAAAAAAAAAATAAATAAATAAAGTGTATTGACTGGTGGATGGCCATGAGAACACTGAGTAAATGTGCTCCACATTTGGGCAGTGTGTCGGCCACCCGGTAAGGACTCTGTAATGATTAGCTCCATCTGAGCTCATTCCTCGGTGCAGCAGCGGGGTCTGCAGCCCTTTTGAGAGAGCCAGTGGTCTGACATTCTCAGTGCACTAACACCTCATCAGACACACCAGGAATTCCACGGCATCTCCGCAGCAGCCTCCAGAGAGATTCTTCAACCCACCAGGGCAGATGCACACTTATAAAAGCTTCCAGGCCTCAGCAAGAATTTCCCTTCTTGCATACCCCTCCCCAGTCTCCTGGGCCCTTTTCTGTCCTAGTTCTGTTTCTGCAAGAAGCAGGACAGAAAGGATTCTGTTTTAAGCAAGTATAGAATAAAGAATACGGACTTGGAACTCTCCAGAACTAGCTTTGCAGCTCAACTTTGCCAAAAAGACCTTACATGATTTACTCACCCTCTCTGAGCTTCAGAGCCCTCAGTTACATGATAGGAATATGTCACTGAAATAATATAATCATGGGCTGAGTGTGATGGCCTCACCCGTAACTCCTGCACTTCGGGAGGCCAAGGTGAGAGGATCTCTTGAGCCCAGGAATTTGAGACCAGCCTGGGCAATATAGCAAGATTCCTGTCTCTACCAAAAAAAGAAAAAGTAGTTGCAAGTGAGTTATGGTCGTGTCCTTATATTCCAGCCTGAGTGATAGAGTGACAGAACCAGTCTCTAAAACCAAAAATCTTTTTTTTTGAGACAGAATTTCACTTTGTTGCTCCAGGCTAGAGTGGCAAGGCATCACATCTCACAGCAACCTCAAACTCCGGGGCTCAAGTGATCCTCCTGCCTCAGCCTCCCAAGCAGCTGGGACTACAGGCACCTGCCACAACACCCTGCTAGTTTTTCTATTTTTTTTAGTAGAGACAGGTCTCGCTCTTGCTCAGGTTGGTCTCAAACTCCTAAGCACAGGCAATCCACCCACCTTAGCCTCCAGTGCTAGGATTACAGGCGTGAGCCACTGTGCCTGCCCTAAAAGCAAATATATTTTTAATAAATAAGTAAATACAATAAAATATTCCTTCCATTTTGACGCTGTTTTTAAAAATCCTAATTCCCGGGATGCCAGCCAGTGGCTCATCGAGTAGGGCGCTGGCCCCATATACCAAAGGTGGCGGGTTTAAACCCAGCCTTGGCCGAACTGCAAAAACAGAATAATAGCCGGGTATTGTGGCAGGCGCCTGTAGTCCCAGCTACTCAGGAGGCTGAGGCAAGAGAATCGCCTAACCCCGGGAGTTGGAGGTTGCTGTGAGCTGTGACAATAAAATGAGACTCTGTCTCTACAAAAAATAAAATAAAATAAAAATTCTAATTCTCTTCCCCTTGACCATTTGCAGAATTTAGAAACTCACTTCTAACAAATAGAATAAAGTGGAAGGGGCGGCGTGCAGCTTTTAAGACTAGGCTACAAAAGACCCAGAGGGTTCAGTCTCAGGGCCTCTCTCTTAGAGCACCTGCTCTGGTGGGGCTGCCGTGGCGTGGGCATGTTCACACAGCTCTGTGGAGGGGTGACGTAACGAGGAACGGAGGGCTCTTGCCAAGACCTGTGGAGTGCACAATCATGGAGGCAGGTCCTCCAGCCCAGACAAGCCTTCAGACTGTGGCCCCAGATGATTTCACTGGTATAAGACCTTCAGTAAGAACCAAGCTGATCCACTCCCAATTCCCTGATCCACAGAAACAATGAGATTAAATAAATGCTGTTTCAGCCTGCTATGTTTGGGAATGATTTGTTACACAGAAATAGATAACTAGTACACTTTGTGTGAGTATTCTTTTTTGTTTTCTCTTTTTTTTTTTTTTTTTGAGACAAAGTCTCACTTTGTCGCCCTTGGTAGAGTGCAGTAGTGTCACAGCTCATAGCAACCTCCAGCTCCTGGGCTTAGACAATTCTCTCTTGCCTCAGCCCCCCTAGTAGCTGGGACTACAGGTGCCCCCCACAACACCCAACTATCTTTTTGATTTTTAATGGAGAAAGAGTCTCACTCTGTCACCTGGGTAGAGTGCGGTGACATCAGCCTAGCTCACAGCAACCTCAGACTCCTGGGTTCAAGTGATCCTCTTGCCTCGGTAGCTGGGACCATAGCCACCTGCCACAACATCCAGCTAATTTTTCTATTTTTAGTAGAAATTGGGTTTCGCTCTTGCTCAGGCTGGTCTTGAACTCCTAAGCTCAAGGGATCTTCCCACCTTGGCCTCCCAGAGTGCTAGGATTGCAGGTGTGAGCCACTGCACTGGCCTGTTTGAATATCCTTGATAAAAGATTGATTGATTTTCTGAAAATACCTAGCTTATGGAAACTTCTAGCTGTTTATTCTTCATATATATATATATTTTTTTGAGACAGAGCCTCAAGCTGTCACCCTGGGTAGAGTGCTGTAGCATCATAGCTCACAGCAACCTCCAATTCCTGGGCTCAAGCGAGTCTCCTGCCTCCGCCTCCCAAGTAGCTGGGACTACAGGCGCCCGCCACAACGCCCGGACATTTTTTGGTTGCAGCCGTCATTGTTGTTTGGCGGGTCCTCAGGCTGGATTCGAACCCTCCAGCTTAGGTGTACGTGGCTGGCGCCTTAGCCAGTTGAGCCACAGGCGCCGAGCCCACAAAGTTATTTCTTGATGACCCCCAAAAAGAAAAGATCTAATTGGATGTTATT
>CAUYON010008090.1:0-69356 GCA_963573935.1 Arctocebus calabarensis | reverse complement strand
TTTTGTTTTATCACATATACAGATGAAGAGCCAGTAAAGAAATTGTTAGAAAGCAGATATCATCAAATTGGTTCTGGGAAGTGTGAAATCAAAGTTGCACAGCCCAAAGAAGTATATAGGCAGCAACAGCAACAACAGAATGGAGGAAGAGGTGCTTCGTCCAGTGGACGAGGTGGTACTAGGGGTAGAGGCAGAGGTCAGGGCCAAAACTGGAACCAAGGATTTAATAACTATTATGATCAAGGATATGGAAATTACAATAGTGCCTATGGTGGTGATCAAAACTATAGTGGCTATGGTGGATATGATTATACTGGGTATAACTATGGGAACTATGGATATGGATAGGGATATGCAGACTACAGTGGCCAACAGAGCACTTACAGCAAGGCATCTCGAGGGGGTGGCAATCACCAAAACAATTACCAGCCATACTAAAGGAGGACAATGGAGAAAACAGGAGGAAATGCTAACATAACCCATCTTGCAGGACAACAGCAAAGATTGGTCTTCTGTTGATCTAAGATGATTATTTTATAAAAGACTTTTAGTGTACAAGACACAACTGTGTCCAACTGTATATAGCTACCAATTAGTTTTTTTTTGTTTTGTTTTTACTTCAACCTTTGCTATCTGTGTTATGACTCAATGTGGATTTGTGTTTATATACATTTTGTTTGTATGACTTCATGTTAAACTCCAAATAAATGCTTCCTTATGTGATTGTTAAAAAAAAAAAAATAGCCGGACATTGTGGTGAGTGCCTGTAGTCCCAGCTGCGTAGGAGGCTGATGCAAGAGAATAGCTGGAGCCAAAGAGTTTGAAGTTGCTGTGAGCTGTGACACCACTGTGCTCTACGGAGGGTGATATACTGAGACTCTGTCTCAAAAAAACAAACAAACAAACCAAAAAAGCCTTAATGAAGTACATGGATTTAAAGATATTTTTTCTAATGCAATGTCTATGGGAAATTGTATGGAGATACCTGAAAGAACTTAAAGTGGACCTACTACCATTTGATCTAGCAATCTTACTACTAGGCATGTACCCAAAGGGGGAAAATAATTTAATCAAAAAGACGCCTGCACTCAAATGTTATAGCTGTTTTATAGCAGCACAATTCACAATCACAAAGATGTGGAAACAATTCAAGTGCCCACCAATAATGCAAATGAATTAATAAAAGGTGGTATATGCACACTATATAGCACTACTCAGCCATAAAAATGGCAATCTAGTATCCTTTGTGACAACCTGGAAACCATTCTTCTAAACGAAATTTCACAAGAAAGGAGAAATAAACATATGTACTAATATCGAGTTGGAACTAACTGATCAATACTTAAGTGCACATATACAAGTAAATCTCAATGAAAATCAGCCTGGGGGTGGAGGAAATGGGTAAATTCTCATCTTTGTTTTTTTGTTTCTTTTTTTTATAAAGACAGTCTCACTTTATCACTCTCAGCAGAGTGCTGTAGCATCATAGCTCATAGCAACCTCTAACTCCTGGGCTTAGGCGATTCTCTTGCCTCAGCCTCCCAAACAGCTGGGACTACAGGCACCGGTCACAACCCCTGGCTAGTCTTTGGTTGCAGTTTGGCGGGCAGGGTTCGAACCCATCACCCTCAGTATATGGGTCCGGCGCCCTACCCACTGAGCCACAAGAACCGCCCGAAATTCACACCTATTAAGCACAGTATTTCAGTCAAGGGAAAACTCAATCTGCACAAAAAACAAAGTACGTAAACAAAAAAAAAGATACTTTTTCAGTATCTATAATAATAATTAATGAACAAGGAAGGACATAGGTGTTCATAAACACAAATGTGTATCAACATAATACATAGCATAACAATATCAGCTCTGGATCAAGCTATGAAAATGGTTCTATAAAAAGCAAAAGTGCCTTCTTGTTCTATTTGAGACACAAAAACTAATTGCCATAATGGGTTACTGATTTTTGGATTAACACTCTTAAAGTATTTTGCAAAAGGAAAACATCAAAAGGCAATTTTTTTGTCTGACAATGTCTGTGACAATTTTTCCTCTAAAAGACTAAAGACGAGTTTTATCAAGGTAGTGAGGTCTTCAACAAAGCAAAAGATTAAAATATAATAAATTTAGTGGTGTTGTGGATGATGAGACTATTAAGCACATTTTCCCTTGAAACTTATTTAATAAAGGAGAATAAAATTCATTTCTATAGCTCCTACATAAATTAGAATAATGCCTTCTAACTTATGACAAATAATTATTAATCAGAGAAAAAAATAAAGGAAGCACCCAGGATTTATATCTTTTCTAATTTTTCTAGTCCTTTTCTATAATAGAGATTTATATGTCTCATTTTAAAGCACTGAGAATTGTAAAAGATATCTTTCTGTTATAGTGTCAATAAAAAAACAACCATCAACATGTAAACTCAGCATCCTGGGCTCTAACAGGCTTAATAAATTTCACAGCCTCTACAACCATGAGAAATGGTTTCAATTGTTTGTTTAAGCCTCCTCCTCTATGGTGTTCTGTAATAGCAGCCCAAATTAACCAAGACATAAACTAGGCGGTGCTATGATATAATACAAGATTGGCTACTTAGATTGGGTGGCCAGGGTAGACTTCTCTGTAGAGGTAAAATTTACATCAAGACCTAAGGGTAACAAAAGTGGGTCAAAAGCTCTGGGAACAGAATGAGGAGGGGCTTTGAAAGAAGAGCGTGGGGTAGGTGCAGCAGCTCATGCCTATAATCCCAGCACTCTGAGAGGCCAAGGTGGTGGATCACTTAAGCTCAGGAGTTTGAAACCAGCCTGAGCAAGAGTGAGACTCCTGTCCCTACTAAAAATAGAAAAAACTAGCCGAGTGTTCTGGCAGGCACTTGTAGTCCCAGCTACTCTGGAGGCTGGAGGCAGGAGGATCCTTGAGAACAGGAGTTTAAGGTTGCTGTGAGCTAAGACACTGCAACATCTATCCTGGGGTGACAGAGTAAGACTCTGTCTCCAGAAAAAAAAGAAGAGAAAGAAGAAGAGTTTTGTATAGTTAAGAAAGTCTAGATACGAAATTTGAGTTGGTAACGAAAATAGTGTAGAGATGCATAAAAGAGATAAGCCGGGGAAGGGCAGATATGTATAATTAGTTTTCATAATAAAGCATCAAAATAATATAGTATAATACAAAGAAAAAAGAAATTCATCTTATTCTTTGATTCCTTGAGCTCTTAACTTTTCTCAACCAGCTAACTACTACAACTACTATTACTACTAATACTATCATTACTATAACGATGACATTATTGTTCCACTTCTTGAGTGTGTACTCTGTGTCAGACACCTTACCAGCCATCTGAAATACATTAACAGGCTTAGAATCCGTTGGCATTCTATCTGAGCATCTTCAAAGATAAGGAAATTTCATTCACTTGAAAAATGTACAGCATTCCATATATCAGATATAAATTACCAGGACAAATTTCAGTGCCGACCTGCTGCCATCACCTTAATAAAAGCTTTCTGAAAACATTACTCTAGTTGGCACTGATCTCAAGGAGATTCAGATAGATTTCTCCAGGGGTAGAAAAATATCAAGACTTCTCTCTGCATTTCTAATAGCAGAAACCTTCTTATTCATCTGGACAATGTTCAGAAAAAACATGAAAAGAGAAATTATTTGAGAAATGTAAAATATATAGTATAAATTGGAAAATACTCCAAGGGCTTGCACATTTTTCCTAGCTATATATAAAAATGTTTACTTAATCTTACCTTAGTAGCATCTAACAATTGTCTTGAATTACATTTTCTTACTCTCTGCCACGCAGTATTTCTTAATGACTCTGGGATCTGCTGAAGAGAAGAAAAGGAAGGGACGAATTTCAGAATAGACAGTTAATTTTCAAATATTTTATTTCCTTTGTTCATAAACACACATAAAATTAAAACCATAGCTAGTGTTAGCTATGATTATGTTTTTAATATATGCCTAAAGGATTTTTGTTGTTGTCCTTTTTATTTTTATTTTATTTTTTTTTATTGAATCATAGCTGTGTACATTAGTTCAATCATGGGGTACAGTGTGTGGGCATCACATACAATCTGAGATATTTTCTTCCGCTTGTTTGACATAACATTCATGAGATTTTCTCATTACTGTGTGAAATCATTTGTGCTCTGCATTTAGTAGTTTTCTCCTAACTCTTCAAAGATACACCTCAAGTGTGTTCTCACCCTTTATCCTCTCTCCCCCCACCCTCTCCCCTTTCCCTGTCCTTTTGTGCAGTAATTGGGTTGTAGCCTTCACCTGAAGATATAAAAAAAGAAATAAATTTGCTTCATACTAGGGCTGTATACATTAGATACTTTTTCTTCCATTCTTGAGATACTTTGCTAAGGAGGATGTGTTCCAGCTCCATCCATGTAAGTATGAAAGAGGAAAAGTCACCATCTTTCTTTAAGCATGCATAATATTCCATGGTATACATGTACCACAGTTTATTAATCCATTCGTGGATCAATGGGCACTTGGGCTTCTTCCATGACTTAGCAATTATGAATTGGACTGCAATAAACCTTCTGGTACAGATATCTTTGTTGTAATGTGATTTTTGGTCTTCTGGGTATATACCAAGTAAAGGAATTATAGGATCAAATGGAAGGTCTATGTTTAGATCTCTGAGTATTCTCCAAACGTTGTTTCCAAAAGGAACATATTAGTTTGCATTCTCACCAGCAATGTAGAAGTCCTTTTCTCCACATCCATGCCAACATCTTTGGTTTGGGGATTTTGTTATGTGGGCTAATCTTACTGGAGTTAGATGATATCTCAAGGTAGTTTTGATTTGCATTTGTCTGATGATTAAGGATAATGAGCATTTTTTCATGTGTCTAAAGGCCATGAGCCTGTCTTCTTTAGAGAAGTTTCTCTTCATATCCTTTTGCCCATCCTGAGATGGGATCACTTGTTCTTTTCTTGCTAATACGTTTGAGTTGTCTGTGGATTCTGGTTATTAAACCTTTGTCGGAGGCATAACCTGCAAATATTTTACACTACTGGGACTTCATGAAAATAAAAAGCTTCTTCACGGCCAAGAACAAAGTAAGTATAGCAAACAGACAGCCCTCAGAATGGGAGAAAATGGTAATTTTATTTATTTATTTATTTTGAAAATGGTAATTTTAATAGAAAACAGTATAAGACCTTTTTGGAGGAAGTTATAAACATTTTTTCAAAGCAAAAATGAAGACTTAAATATTTGGTGGAAATCTCCCATTGTATTTTCCTACAGTAACTCCCTTCATAGTAGCCCTTTAGTTCTTTCTTCCCACTCCTTAATTGAGTTTTTGATAAGTAATATATGTCTGAATTCCATGGGTCTCACTTTCTCTTCGGGTGGAGCTAATCTATTCAATTCCTCCAAGCCCTGGAGATTCACTCTGTCTCATCCCTTTTAAGTATAACTGCCATGAAGTTCAAAGCTGAGGTGGGTATCTACTTTGCAAGTCCAAACTTCACCTAAATCCCAATGTCTTCTAAACCGAACGGAGAAGAAAGTGATGTTAGCAAGCCATATGTTCACAGATCTAAAGCAGCATTCCCTAACCACTTTTATCAACAATAAAAGTGACATTTTGATCATTTATCAATCTCATATAGAACAATTTTGGAAGAAAATGGAAGATTTTTTATGTTCTCCTAAAATCCTAAGACTACATAATAATGCTCAGTATGTATTAGGCACTATTATAAATATACTTTGTGAATAACACTCTTAATCCTGCAGAGAATTTAAAGATAAACGAGAACAGATAATTCACATAAGAATGATCAATAAGTATGTGAAAATAGTCCCTTTCTCATTGGCAACTAGGAAAATGCAAATAAAAACAACATGAAACACTATGTTATACCATTTTTGCCATAGAAGATTGGCAAAAAATGTAAAGTCTAATTGAGCATGCACAGTAGTGAATATCCTTAGAGTAAATCGTGAAGTTTGGCAACATCTAGTAAAACTGAAAATGCACATACCCTGCCAACTAGCAATTCTACTTGTAGGAACTGACCTAGAGTCCCTCTTCTTCAGCTTTGCAGGAAAGCCGTATAAGGATCTTCCCAGTAGCTTCATTTGTGCTAGGGAAAAATTGGAAGTAATCCAAATGTTCACTGATGGATCAACTGATAAATAAAGTATATTTACACAGTGAAACACTGTAGAGTCTTAAAACATGTGAGATAGTTGTGCTTGGATCAACGTGATTAAATCTCAAGATCAATGTTTCAAGATAGACATACAAACCACAAAACAATATTATATTTTATTTATAGGTACAAACACATCCATAGTAAGAAAACCAAAAGGTGGAGGAGAGGGACATACACCTACCCCAGGCCAATGATTACCACTGAGAGAATTGGAAGGGGAGGCCTTTAGCTGTATCTGCTACACTGTGTTTCTTAAAAATATATAAATATATATATGTACATATATACACGCACACACACACATATATATTTGAAGCAAGAGCAGCAAAATATAAGCACATATAAGTGCTTAGTAAGTGGATAGTAAGTATCTCTAATTCTACTACTGCTACCACTTCTTGTAATTCTATGCAATCATTCAAAACATAAAATATTATACATTTCTTTTATTTCTGTGTTCCTAAAATTTTATTCCAAGTAACGCCATCAACTAAATGGGTAGTTTCTTAGGCACATATGAGAAAAGCATCCTTTAAAAATTAACTATAATTGGGGTGGCACCTGTGGCTCAAGGAGTAGGGCGCTGGCCCCATATACCACAGGTGGCAGATTCAAACCCAGCCCTGGCCCAAAACTGCAAGAAAATAAAATAAAATAAATTAAAACTAACTACAAGGTGTCTCTTACCTAATCTAATTTATTAGAGGGACCCACTTCCAACTCTCTTTGGAAGTGCTCTACACTTTCTCTTTGTTCTTCCTAAATAAAATTTCTCTTTGTTGCACAAAAATAATAATAACTATATAAAGAATAAAATAACAACTAACAAGAATAGAGCATCTAATTTTTCTCCACTGTTATTTGATACAAAATATCTATAAAATTATCAAGAAAATGAAGATGCTATTAAACAAAATATACAAATGTAATCTTTTTAGTTGGTTATGGAGCAGAATGAACATCCACAAAGAAACTTTTCTGTGTATTTTTCTGGTATAGAAATGGATTTGAAGGCTAGAACTAAGAAAAGTGGACCATAATGACCCTTGGTAGAATGCACTGCTTGAATGGAGACAGAACAGGTTGTCCACTGCTCGGGAGCCTTTCTGGAGGATCCGAGTGACTGACTTAGATACTTAGGTATTTGACACAGGAGAACCAGCTTTCAGGTACATCTAGGCTTTCATTCCAAGTGATTTCATTCTGTTAGGACAAAATATTCATATACACACTTCTGACAGTTCCCTTCAGCGTCTAAAACATTGTCTCAATTCCACCTGCAAAAATTCAATTTATGATAGTTAGAGAATTTTCATAAAATTTTGTACATCTAGTGTGTGGTTTCTTACAGTCAGGATCCTTTGAAGGCTCTCAACATTGAAAAGATTCTAGGGTCCTCTCACCCCACCAATAGTGGTAATTCAAAATTGTATTATGGTATTAACCTGGATGGAAGTGGAACACATTACTTTTAGTAAAGCATCACAAGAATGGAGAAGCAAGAATCCTATGTACTCAATTCTGATATGAGGACAATTAATGATCTAGTGCATGGTGGGAGTAGAGAAAGGGGAGAGCAAAGAGAGGGAAGGAGGGAAGTGAGTGGGAAGTCACCTTTTGGGGGGCAGGACACAATTATAAGAGGGACTTTACCTAACAAATGGAATCAATGTAACCTGGTTCTTTGTACCCTCAATGAATCCCCGACAATAAAAAAAAATTGAATTAAATTGTATTCTGTAATTAATAGAATGGAAGCACTCCAATTTGTACAAAGAACCAACGCACTGCATCCCACAATAAATAAATAAATAAATTGTATTATGACACAAAACTTCCATACATGCTGAAATTAAAAGATTTCCTTCCTGCCATTTTCAAGTGTAAATTTCTGGACAAATCTGTCAAGCTAACTTGTTTATTTTTAGGGAGAGTGTGCTTCTGCTTTGTGGGTGCACTGAATACATCCAAATCTTCAGGGCAGTCCTGCACTGGTTCGGCTATCAATAAAGGAACTAAAGCAATCTTTAAGGCAACTCATTATTTTACACCAACTAAGTGATCAGAGAAAACTACTAGAAGTCGCATGTTTTCATTGGTCTCAAGACTCAGATTCCAGTTCAAAACAGCAACCGTCCAAGTAATTGAGTGAGTAATACATGATGCCACACCCTGAAGCCTACCATTAAAATTTTCATTCACACTCCTTTCCTTCACCACAAGATTATTATAGAATGTAAGATATCAGTGGACCTGCAACCTTCTGAATATTCTACATGAACCCTTTGTGAAAAGACTGTACTCTTGGGTGGCGCCTGTGGCTCCGTGAGTAGGGTGCAGGCCCATAGATCAAGGATGGCAGGTTCAAACCTAGCC
The DNA here is from genome assembly GCA_963573935.1 of Arctocebus calabarensis. Lineage (NCBI taxonomy): Eukaryota > Metazoa > Chordata > Mammalia > Primates > Lorisidae > Arctocebus > Arctocebus calabarensis. The sequence continues at coordinate 60,785 of CAUYON010008090.1, read as the reverse complement.
TCGGGCCAAACTGCAACAAAAAAATAGTTGGGCATTGTGGCAGAGGCCTGTAGTCCCAGCTACTCGGGAGGCTGAGGCAAGAGAATTGCCTAAACCCAAGAGGTGGAGTTTGCTGTGAGCTGTGACGCCACAGCACACTACCAACAGTGACAAAGTGACAGTCTGTCTCTAAAAAAAAAGAAAAGACTGTACTCTATAGCCTCAGCACCATTTTTGTTATGTCAGATGTAATGCAATTACTAAAATAAGATTGCTGAAATGCCTTTTGTAGCCAATGCTGCAGACCTCTTTGCAAATAAAGGTCATGTGGTCAGATGCAAACCTTATTTAGGTTTCAGAAATAAGGTTAATTCTACTAGTGGGTAGAACTTTAAACCAATTAATTTTAAGCCCATGCCATCATAACACAGGGCTTTCTATTTTTATGAACTTGTTTTAGCACACTTGCGGCAGGCAGGGACTGTCTCTATGATAATTCTATACAGTACTTTTTGTTGTTTAAAGATTATATGTCCCCTCCAAAATTCAGGCAAGCCAATGTGATAGTATTAAGAGGGAAGGCCTTTAAGAGACGTTAGAGCATGAGGAGTCACCCTTATGAATGGGATTAAGGTCTTTAAAAAGAGACCACATCCAGCACTAGGCCTCTCAAGCCCTTCTGTCTTCTACCACATAAGGGTGCGTTGAGAAGGCCCTCCTCAGATGTCAGCACCTTTGTCCTGGACTTCCCAGCCTCCAGAACTGTGAGAAAATAAATTTCTGTTCATTACAAATTGCCTACTCTCTGGTATGTTGTACCAACACAAAACTGATTACGACAACCCAATGAGATGGTAAGAGAAATGTTCACTTGATAAATTGCAAATCCTAACAACTCATCTGTTTTTAAATCATGTAAAGACATAAAAAATATATTAGTTAAAATTCATATAATTCTAAAAAGGTGAATATACTGATTTTTTTTTTTGAGGCAGAGTTCCACTTTGTCCCCCTGGGTTGAGTGCCATAGTATCATAGCTCATAGCAATCTCAAAGTCTTGGGTTTAAGCGATCCTCTTGCCTCAGCCTTCCAGGTAGTTGGGACTACAGACATCAGCATAATGCCTTGCTAGTTTTTCTTTTTCTTTTTTTTTTTTTTTTTAGTATAGATCTCACTCGTGCTCAGGCTGGTCTTGAACTCTTGACCTCAAGTGATCCACTCTCCTCTACTGCCCAGTGTACTAGGATTATAGGCATGAGCCCCCACACCCAGCCACCATACTGTTTTTTTTAAAAAAAGAAAAGCATGAAGAAGAACATGTGATACTGTTGTGGGAAAATCCACTGAGACCTATTTTTTTTTTCTTTATTTATTTTTTCCTTTGTTTCTTTATTTGTTTTTATTTCAGATTTATAAGAGGGTACAGAGCCAGGTGCGGTGGCTCTCGCCGGAATCCTAGCACTCTGGGAGGCCGAGGCATGTGGATTGCCTCAATTCAGGAATTCCAAACCAGCTTGAGCCAGAGCTAGACCCCATCTCTAAAAATAGCCCAGCATTATGGTGGGCACCTATAGTCCCAGCTCTTTGGGAGGCTGAGGCAAAAGGATCACTTGAGCCTAAGAGTTTGAGGTTGCTGTGAGCTATGACACCACAGCACTCTACTGAGGGCAACAACATGAGACTCTGTCTCAAAAAATAAATAAATAAATAAAAGTGCAAACTATTAGGTTACAATGTTTGTGTTTGTTAGGAAAGGTCCCTGTTGCAGTTGTGTCGGGTACCTGGGGGTTGTGCCATGTACCCTTACATTGTGCCCAACTGAGACCTACTTTTTAAAAGCACTTTTTTTGAGATTACAAGTCAGTTTGATAAATTCAAGAACTCTGCCAATCAATCCATCAGTTAATTAATGTAATTGACAAGCACAGTTATAGCACCCCCTCTTATCCTTGGGAAATTCATTCCAAGATCCCCAGTAAATGCCAGAAACCATGGATAGTACCAAATAATGCCCTCCACAGTATATACTGGTTTTTCTATGCACACAGGCCTATAATGAAGTTTTATTTATAAATTAATTACAGTAAGAGACTAACAGCAAAAATTTATGAAATAGACTAATTGTAACAATATGTTAAGAACATCACACTTGTGCTCTGGCGCCATTATAAAGTAAAACAAGGGTGATCTGAACACAAGCACTGAAACACCACAACAGTCACTACAGTCGGGCTGGCTACCAAGTGTAGGGAGCGTCTCGTCCACAACAGGAAGACACTGCACAAGGGATGAGCCACGTCCCAAGCAGGACTGGATGGGATACCTTGAGATTTCATCACACTACTCAGAATGGTGTGCAATTGAAAACTTATGACTTGTTTATTTCTGGAATTTTTCCATTTAATATTTCCAGGTTGCAGTTTACCCAGGGTAACAAACCACAGAAAGCAAAACCGCAGATAAGTAGAAACTACCGTACATGGAAAGAATCATTAAAGTTACTGTGCAGAATACAAAAAGCATAAGGTACAGGTTTTGCCCTCAAGAGAGCTCTTATTTGATCAGGAAAAGACAAAGGTCTTAAGTATATTAAAACATAAATTGCAACATAAGAAAACACCAAAGCAGACAGAAGGAATGCGGTGGTATGACACTAAATAAACACAATGCCTTCAGAAATGAAAGAAATCATTGCGGAGCAAAATTATGTGTCTAAAAATGTTATTATTTAACCAAGAGACACAGAAAGATGGGCAGCACAGAACAGTTAGGCAAGAGTGCTTGCTAGTGTTACTCACCCAGCGTTAGAACTATGGGCCAGGCCTCTTTGCCTGGCAAGGGAGGCCTGTTCGCTATCTATGGCGAATGTATCCTGCTTTGTAAGCTTTCTTACTCTGTAAGCCTGTCTTTCTCTTCCTCAATAAACTTTGTTTTATGCTTGCAAAACAAAATGAACAACAACAACAACAACAAAAAATGGTTTAAAACTATTGGGGTATTTATACGTCTTTACCATATGAATCAAAATGAACAGCTGAGGAATAGACTGGGGTAAGCAAGCTATGGTTGAAAAACCGAAAGATGGGGGAGCCCCTCACACACCTCCAGAGAACAGGAGGTAAGAGCAGGAACAGCAGACATGGAAACCTACAGCAGATTAAGGGAAGGGCCAGAGGATCAGGCTCCGAGGAGACCTAAACTATCTATCATTTTAAATACTTACAGCATTGTGTCATTAACTCACTTTAAAATTTGTTTCATCACTCTCTATTTTTCTTTTTTGCGTATATGCTTTGTGTTAGAGATCATTTAAACACATCTATAGAGAGGGCCAAGCCAATCATGTCCCCAGTTCACAGCACCCTATTATTGGACTATACAATGCCCTTCTTGGTTTGTTGGGTTTTTTTTAACTTATTCAATGACTTATTCCCTTTTATCTCCATGTTTCACTCCCTCTTCTCTCTTCTCATTTAGACAGCCATTCTACCAAGTTTAGAGTGCATGGTGAGGTTTCCATGTGTTCTTAAAAAAATGCATACTATTGTCTTATCTAGACATATTTTATAATAGCTTCAAGATATGATTCTCATGCTATATAACTCATTCATTTAAAGTATCAATTCAATGGTTTTAGTATGTTCACATAGTTGTGCAACCATCACCATAATCAATTTTACAGTATTGAACAATATCCCAAAAAGAAATTCTGTACCCATTGAGGGCTCACTCCCCTTTTACCCGTGCACAAACTCCAGCAACCACTAATCTGTTTCCTGGCTCTATGGATTTGCCAATTCTGAACCAAACATTTCATACGAGTGGAATCGTACTACACATAGCCTTTGTGTTCCAGGGTTCATCCATGTTGTAGTAAGAATCAGCGCCTCATTCCTTTTTATAGTTGAATAGTATTTCATTTATATGTATTTACTGTATTTTGCCTTATCAACTTAGCAGTTGACAGAAATCTGGACTGTTTCCCCCTTTGGACTATCATGAATTGTACTGCTATGAACATTTATGCACAAGTTTGAATGTATGTTTCCAATTCTCTTGGACATATACCTAGGGGTGGAATTGCTAGACTATATAGTAACTCTATACTTAACATTTTGAGAAATTGCCAAACTCTTTTTCCAAGTGACTACATGATTTACTTTCTCACTAGCAACTTTTCCACAATCTCGCCAACATTTGTTTATATCTATATTTTTAATTATAACCATGATAGTGGATGTGAAATGGTATCTCATTGTGTATTTGATTTACATTTGCCTGATTGTTAATGAAGTTGGACATCTTTTCACATACTTTTTGTTCACTTTTATATCTTCTTTAGAAAAATGTCTGTTCCAATTCTTTGTCTTTTTTTTTTTTTTTTTGAGATAGGATCTAACTATGTTGCCCCGAGTAGAGTGCAGAGGCCTCATCATAGATCACAACAACCTCAAACTCCTGGGCTCACGTGGTCCTCCTACCCCATCCTCCCAAGTAGCTGGGACTACAGGTGTACAACACCATGTCTGGATAATTTTTCTGTTTTATGTAGAGATGGGGGGCTCACTATACTGCTTAGTCGGGTCTCTAAGTCCTGGCCTTAAGAGATCCTCCTGTCCCAGCCTCCCAAAGTTCCAGGATTACAGGTATGAGCAACTGACCCCTTTGCCCAATTTTAAATTGGATGGGAGGAAGATATAGGGTGAGCAGGGAGGGAGGAAAATGAACTAGGACCTTTTCTACTGTGTGGGCAGACAATAGAGAATGCTAGAGTGAAATAAGGGAGAAATAGCAAGGCAGCACATTAACAGACAAGTATAAAAATAGGCAGTCCAAAGAGACAAACAGTGGTTACCTCTAAAGAGTGGTATTGAGTTATATAAGGAATTGTTTATATATGCCAGATAAAGTCTTTATCAGGGTTGTTGTCCTTTCAATTTTTTAATAATGTCCTTTGAAACAAAAAAGGTTTTAATTTTGATGAAGTCCAGTTTGTATATTTTGTTGTTGCTGTTACTTGTGGTTTTCGTGTCACATCTAAGAAAAGATTATAAAACCCAAGAACACAAAGATGTATTTCTATGTTTTCTTCCAAGAGTTTTAAAGGTTAGCTCTTTGATCCATTTTAATTAATTTTTGTATATCCCATTCATTTAAAATCCAACTTCATTCTTTTGCATGTGCTTATCTACTTGTCCTGGAACCATCTGTCAAAAACACTATTATTTCCCAATTTAATTTTCTTAGCACTCTTGTCAAAAATCAATTGAGGCTGGGTATGGTACCCAACACCTATAATCCCAGCACTCTAGGAGGCCAAGGTGAAGGTTGGCTTGAGACCAGACTTCAACCACCCTGGGCACTGTAGCAAGAACTTGTCACTACAAAAAAATATATAAATAGGGCGGCACCTGTGGTTCAGGTGGGCGCCAGCCCCATACGCCGGAGGTGGTGGGTTCAAACCCAGCCCCAGCCAAAAACTGCAAAAAACCAAATAAAAACTTCGATGGATCCTAAATATGAAGATTTATGTCTGGATTCCCAGTTCATTCATTGATTTTTTTTTTATATGTCTATCTTTTTGCTGGTACCACACTGTCTTAATTACTGTTGCTTTGTAGTAAGATTTGAAATCAGGAACTGTGAGTCTTCCCACTTTGTTTTTCCTTTTCAAGACTGTTTGGGTACATATATTTTTGATTTACAACATATTTCACTTTTTTAACCACATATTCTTTTTATGGTTAATTTCAAAACAAAGTCCTACTGATAATTCTACACAAGAACTGCCTTTTCCTCTTTCTAAAGATACCCCAGTCATTTTCTTTTTGAGGTTGACATAAACACCAAATCCCCTCTTGCTGGGAACTGACTGAGGCAACTCTCCTGAACAAAGCCCTTTCTGTAATAGAGGCAGTTCTTCCTTCTTCCTCAAAGTGTGTTCTTAGCCCAGGTCTGTTCTCTTTGCATTGTTTTTCTAAAGTCTTGAGACCTTTTATAATTCCAGGGAGCTTCAATCTGAAACTGAGTGAATGCCTTAACAGGCTTTAAAAAAAAAAATCTTTAAATTAAAATTTTTAATACATAAAACATGCACAAAGAGACAGGCACAAATTATAATGGTATAGCTATGTACACAAATGGTTAATTTATACGAATCATTGTCAGATATACAAACATGTATGAATACGTGTGTATATGTATATAGATTAAGTAAGTTAATCTAATGTAAGTTTCTACACACAACCCCTTTCATAATTGGCAAAATGTGAATTTGGATTCTGTCCTCTTAGTGCAGTTGGCAGGGCGTCAGCCTCATAGATTCAGTTTCTATCCTCACACAGTGTACATTTTAATTTCAAACAAACAAAAAACTGTCCCTCCTCAGTTTTTTAGCATCAGGCTATCTCTGTTGACTGTTTTTGCATCTTGCAGCACACAAGTTCCCTGGTGCCACCACACTGGCTGTGCCACCAAACCTGAGACCAGTGGCCAGCTGTTGACTGATGCCACTTACAACTGTCAGCTACAATTCCCAAAGCAAGTGATGCATGGGGGTGGGAGGGTCACCGGAATAACAGACTATTTTCCAAAATTTTAAACCATCCAATATACATCTCAAGAAATCATCTTTTTCGAGTAAATAAATTAATTAAAAAAAGAAATTATCTGTTTCAAAAAATAGCAAATAAGAATTTCCAGAAAGCTGCCAAAAGGCTGAAAAAAATGAGCAACATTTTGCTCACATAAAAATGATGGTGTGTGGTGGGGATCTGTCTGCCGATTTGGAACAGACATAGTAACAATGTCCATGTGAGCTACCACTATTCTTAGGGAATGTAAGTGACCAAAGCTCTTCGGGGAAAAGTGACAAAAAACTGACATGACAGTCCAAGTGAGATAGCAGCTATTTATGCTGGTAATAAATATTTCGGTTTTACTACTTTTGAATACACTCTGAGCATTTTTAAAATAAATTGAAATATTCAGTTTTTATTAGTATAACATTGCTTTTCCTACGTATTCACTGCATGAACATTGACCAGATATTTACAGAATAGCTGTTGGAAAGGTCCTGAATTACTGGTCTGCATGGACAAGACAACCTTCAGCAAAACAGAGTTTTCATCTTCCACCAGAAGAATCAGCAAAGGGTCTGACGAAGGTTGGTTGGGAAGCCAGTGAGAACGCGAGCAGGGTTTTCAGAAGGTGGCCACTGTGGCATGTCACCAGTAGCAGCTGCTGCCAGCAGAGCAACAGGTTTTGGGGAAGGGCCAAGAGGAGCACACTTCTTGCATTCTCTGATGGCAGGACCATTGTGATTGGCAAAGCCCCCCACTGCTTTACCTTTGGTCTATGTACTGGCACAGACCACCTGGGCACTGGGGGTGCACAGGTACACAGATGAAGTCACCTCCTTACTTGATGCTTGGTGCCGCACCAGACAGTACTATTTGAAAGGCAAAGTTATAACACAGGAGTAAACTTGATGAATACTCATTCCTGGGAACAAAACTCCTTTGTATATAGGGGCTAGGAATGAACACTGGGCTTCTAAACAGAGAATTAGTAACCACCCCTGAGAAGCAGAACTGAATTAAGATATTTAGAAACCTAAAACATGAAAACAGCAATAACAACAGCAAATACTAACTTCAGGAAGAAAATAACAATTGTTTTTGATGGATCAACTATGAATAGTGGCCATAATTATATAATTGCTGACTTCTTACATCAGCTAAATAATAATTTAATTCTGCTGGGAGGATAAGGGATATAGGGTGAGCAGAGAGGTAGGAAAGTGGACTAGGGACCTTTTCTATTTTGTGAGCAGACAACAGAGAATGCTGAGTGAAACAAGGGAGAAATAGCAATGCAGCACGTTAAAAGACAAATATAAAAATAAGCAGTCCAAAGAGACAAACAGTGGGGGAAGCATAAGAGCACTGTTTTTTGTGAAACTGTTTGTGACCACAAACTATTTGTATTGAGAAAGCTTTTTTAAAGGAGTGGAAGGAAGAAGAAGCGTTGAGACAATACATTAGTAAGCTATGCATGGAACCATGTGGGAACTACCGAACTCTGGTAGGAAGGATGCAAATGGGAAAAAATAAAAGAACTGAAAGGAGTTTCTTGGAAACATGGAAAAGGCTTAGTGCCTGAATGTGGAGGAGACTGAGATGATTGATATCTGAAGCCAGTTGATGGACGAATAGGATAGAGTCAGAGAAAAGTAAACTAACATTACACTGCATGTATTGTCAACTTCCTACAATTAGAGTATGACTGTATACCGTGTTGTTTTCTAATTCTATAACTAGAATTTAACACATTATTTGTACAGAGCTACATGCATCCTTTTTGCACTTCATCATTCTCATTATATTATTAACTCCATTGCTTTATACCACTTTTGGATGCCCACTTGGTTCCACATATCAAGGGATATAGAAGATTTGCTATGCACAGCCCATGTGTAATTGGTGACTTTTGCAGAAAAGTAAGTTTAGTATTGATAGCAGATGAGTGAGAAGAAATCCAAAGCTATATAAATTCTAAAGTTACTTTATTTGTAAGTACCTCGCATATGTTCCTTTATAAAGAAGTATAACAATAACACTTAGGTAGTATTTTCTCTGTTCCAGACACTGTTTCAAGTGCTTTAGGTATTCTAACTCCTTCATTTCTTACACTGACCCCATCAGGTTAGGTTACAGATGAGCAAATGAAAGCACAAGGAGGTTAAGTATTATGTTCAATGTTACACAGTAACATCGCAGCATCAGGATTCATACCTACTCAATCTGGCTCCAAAATCTGCATTCAGATACACACCTCCTATGTTCATGCAAGCATGCATGATGCTATTACATGATGTCAATGATCAGAGAATAGCACAACATATCATCGTGGGCAGTATGGTTCAGAGAGAGATTGTGGAAAGCATTAGAGAAGGGAGAGGTCATTAAGCATGCAAATGATTAGGAAGAATTTCCAAAGGACAGAGATCATAAGCAGGCAATAGATCAGTTTGTTATAAGTCAAATTGATCAAATGATCCATTTGCCAAATGACAAGTTTGCTGAAATTTGTCAGGAAACTCGTTTGCCACTGTGTCACCTCAAGAGACATCTACACAACCAGAAGAAAAGGACAGAGTATCTAAACTGTGAGATTCATCACCAAAATTGACAGTCATTTGACATGTCTAACAAATCTCAAGCAACAGTGCTGTCATAAAGTTTTAAGGAAATTAAAATATAGGGAAAGTCTCCAGTAACTTGATGATTCAGCAAATGGCTCATTTGTGGAATTGATTTTTGGTAAACTGCCTTGTGCCAAATTCACTGTCAATGCATTGGTTTTTGCTGCTTCAATACCTAGAACTGAAACGTGTAAACATTGGCTATGTTCTACAGTTCCTAAACCAATAATCTTGAATTCTTTTTTCATGGCAATGTACAGCAAGGAATACCTTTTACATGCATACACACACACACACGAAACAAAAGATTCACATTGTCCTTACTTCAGGCAATGCACTTTAATATTTTCTATTGTATTTCTTCAAAAGAAATACGGTTTCAACCCAATAACATGATTTCCTATGGATTAACTGGTTATGACCTGCAATTTAGAAAACCTTATAACAGAAAACTTGTTTAGCCTTGATTATATAGTAGAAGGTTAACATTCTTACTAATTGGGAGAAAATAATGGTTATAATTCCACCTTGGTGTTCTGGATAACAATTCTCCACTGCAGAGGAGCAAGGCTGCTCTAAATTCTGCTGTGGGACTTCAGGGAGCTCGTGCAGCTCCAGCTCTCTGATATGGATGCCACAGCCTGCAGGCTTGTCAAGAAGTCAGCTAAAGATCTGGAAGGAACATATGTGACCACCTCCCAAGGTGCCGCACTAATTGTCCCCTTCCTTTACTGCCTGTTGCACTCTGTACTGCTAGAATTTAACCATCTGCCACCCATAGAAACAGTTCTTTTTCCTTGCTCCACTATTAAAGTAAACACCATCTTAAAATTTCCCCTTCCTCGCCTGTCTTGGAATTAGGTCACAATCCTTTGAGTTTTCTCAAAAACTTTCTGCCGTATTTGCCTTACCTCTTTTCTTTTCTCCTTGCACCCTGGAGGAAAAGACAGAACTGGGGTAGGTTTTTAAGTGCAATAAAGTTGATTTATTACTGTTTCAAGAAAAACTAGAGTTGGGTTGTAGTCACTGGGATTTCAGGCCATCTGGCTAAAGCCATTTTAGGACATAATTCCTAATTTAGTGACATGTAAGTATCTGAGAAAAAATGATTTAAAAATATGCCAAGTTGGCTTGGCGTGGTTATGGGGCCAGCCACGTACACCCCATAGGCTGGCTGGTTCCAAAAAGGCCTAAGCCTGCTAGACAACAGTGGCAACTGCTATAAAAAATAGCCAGGCGTTGTGGCGGGTGCCTGTAGTCCCAGCTACTTGGGAGGCTGAGGCAAGAAAATCACTTAAGCCCAGGAGTTTGAGGTTGCTGTGAGCCGTGACACCACAGCACTCTACCCAGGGTGACGTAGTAAGACTCTGTCTCAAAAAATGTATATATATATATATGCCACGTACTATTGTATAATATCTCTTCAGTTCACCATGCATTTAAACAAATTGGATACTGATTATATCTCAAGTATAAACTGGTGAGGGCCCTTTCTACCCTTTTGAGTTCAATTAAATTTTTAATTACTCAGTAAAGGGAGGCACATCAGGAAGGAGAGGTGACATTTCAACAAAAACTTTTCTAAAGTTAGGAATTAAAGAACATGGCTCAGTGCCTGCAGCACAATGGTAACGGCACCAGCCACACACGCCAAGGATGGCAGATTCGAACCTGGCCTGGGACAGCTGAACAACTGCAACAGAAAACAGCTGGGTGTTGTGGCGGGGGCCTGTAGTCCCACCTACCTGTGAGGCTGAGGCGGCAGGAGAATTGCTTGGGCCCAAGAGTTTGAGGTTACTGTGAGCTGTGACGCCACAGCACTCTACCCAGGGTAACATTGTGAGATTCTGTGTCAAAAAAAAAAAAAAAGAATTAAAGAACAATAAGATTTTTATCTGCTACTTTTCTTTTTTTTGTTGTTTGTTTTTTTGTTTTTTTGAGACAGAGCCTCAAGCTGTCACCCTGGATAGAGTGCTGTGACATCACAGCTCACAGCAACCTCCAATTCCTGGGCTCAAGGGAATCTCTTGCCTCCGCCACCCAAGTAGCTGGGACTACAGGTGCCCACTACAACGCCCGACCATGTTTTTTTGGTTGCAGCCGTCACTGTTGTTTGGCCAGCCCAGGCTGGATTCGAACCCATCAGCTCAGGTGTACGTGGCTGACGCCTTAGCCTATTGAGCCACAGGCACCAAGCCTTATCTGCTACTTTTCACTGGTGATGAAACAATGCTTTTCTATGAGCTTGTTTTGTTCACATATTTTTTGGTTCTTACCGTCTCTAGTGGACTACGTGATGCTAATAGCAAAGATTAGCATCAAAGACGAAGAGTAAGTAAAACCCTCATCGTTTTTCAGGTATTCTCAATTCCTGGGATTATATACTTTGCAGCTGGAGCTTTCCATTTTGGAGACAGCCCAAAATTTAATGTAGGGAGAAAGATTGATTAACATTCCTTCAGTTACAAGACCTTTATAAAGCAAAGTGTTTTCTTGGCACCTTTGTTAGATTTTTTTTCTTTCTTATCCATGCAAGTATTTTTAGAAGAAGGAAGAAAAGATAGAGCTGAACTTTAAAACAGACTTACTGAGAAGGCGAATGTAAAGCAAAGCTGAGAAAATAAAAGTGAAAGTATTGTATCAGTATTTGAGTGTCCTGAAGGCCCTCTATGCATATTGGATAATTCTAGTGAAACAGGTAAGAATCTGTGCTGAAATTCCAATAATGCTAATGAGAGGAGATGGCGGGCAGAGTTTTTTGTTTGAGTTACTCAGCATCATTCAAAGAAATTCACTTTTGCCACTGACTAAATTTCTAACCTCAGTGAACTGCTGGGAAATTTTGTGCTACTGCTCAAAACAGGACTGGCTGAGGACAATTACTACTCAAAAGACCTTCAACTGCGTGGTACCTGATAGGCGCTTGATAAATATTTGTTGACTGATTAAGCCGTGACTGATTGTTGCACAAAGGATACATTTATTCTTTCGGGAAGCAGCAATGCATGATGGAAAGAAAACTGAGTTCAGAGTTAGAAATCTATCCTGCCGATTTGCCAGTTAAGTAATTTGGGACAAGATTTTTTAAAAAACTCTCTAACACTCCTATTTCCAAGTCTGTAAATGGCAAAAACCGCTCCTACCTGGAAGAAGGGTTGTGGAAGAATCAGACAGAGTGGCACTGTACCAAATGCCCTACACACAGGGCCCTAGGAAATCGGATCCTAAATTACTCATTCTAGGGAAGGAGTTTGTCCCTAATTTTAGTCTTTCCACTGATAATTTTGATATATTAATTTTGTTCTCTGAATTATCAACTAGTCCTCCCTTCAAAAAATAATCAACTTAGGCTCGGCGCCTGTAGTACAGTGGTTACAGTGCCGGCCACATACACCGAGGCTGGAACCTGGCCCAGGCCAGCTAAACAACAGTGACAACTCCAACAAAAAAGTAGCTGGGCATTGTGGCCGGTGCCTATACTCCAGCTACCAGGAAGGCTAAGACAAGATTATCGCTTAAGCCCAAGAGTTGGAGGTTGCTGTGAGTTGTGATGCCACAGCACTCTACCAAGGGCGACATAGTGAGACTCTGTCTTTAAATAAATAAATAATAATCAACTCATTCGGGGGAAAGTACAGACATAAGCAAAAATAAAAGGATATTAAATACTGCAGTGATAGCAAAAAGAATTAAAAACTTCTTTGAGATATTAATAAGCTTACAAAGCAGCCCAGGCTCCTGAATGTACAGTGGTAAGGGAGGCAGTGAATTCACTAAATAATATCCCAGGGAAAGGCAACTGCAGATTTTCACAGAGCACCCAACCCATTGTAATCTTATGCCTTCCTCTTATAAAGAATGGCCTCTTGACAGTTACCTAAGCTAACATTATGATCATCCTTGATTAGATTAGCATGGAAGGTATAACAGATGCTGAGATAATTCCCTTCAAATAAAATAAAAACAGCATCCAAGGAAAAAGAAAGAAATACAAGTGGAGAAGCCAAAATTGGGGGGAATTAGAAGGAGGCCACTCTAAACAGACGCTCAGCCCCTCAGGAGATTGATGGCTCCAGTCTGTAACAGGCCAGACAGTTTGGGAGCTGCCTCATCCCTTCTGCCAGAACAGATGATGACCAGCAAGTGAAACATGAATAGGACGAGTTGGGTCTGGGCTTGAAATGGCAGCGAGAGGCACCAATCCCAGCCAGCAAGACTGCAATGCAGGTGGAGAATAGAAAAGTGCAAATCTCTTGGGTCTCCTCAGCTGTCAATTCAGAATCTAAGGGCGGCGCCAGTGGCGCAAGGAGCAGGGTGCCAGCCCCATATGCCAGAGGTGGTGAGTTCAAACACAGCCCCGACCAAAAAAAAAAAAAATTCAGAATCTAAGTACTAAATATAATTGGCTGTTTAGGGGGGAGGTAAAGAATTGCTTTTAGAAAAAAGATGGCCATTTAAAAATCAGCTTGGAATGGTTCTCATATTTCAAATTATATAGGTGTGTCCTTGGAAATGTTTCATTCCCAAGGACACACCTATATAATTCATCCCTGAACATTTTGATATTTGAAAAAATATTTTAAAGCCTAAATCTTCCCTGAATTAGAGCAAACTCATTGTGTCAATATCCTATTTATAAAGGAATAGGTGTATCTTGGAAACAAATTTTGAGAACCTCAAAAGTGATTTAAAATAACATGAAAAACTTATTTCCATGGTCTTACTTGGCTTAGTCCAGTACTTTCTTCCCTTAAAATGAGTTGGCATTCCAACGTGTTCATATACTAGTGACCTATTACAATATTGACTTTACTAATCTATTTAATAATAAAGAAAATAGTTTTATGATTCTTTTCCAGCATTTGGAGCACTTCTCAAAAAAAAAAAAGCCATTTTTCATTTACTTTGCCTCTCTCAGCCTGAGATAGGGTCTCACTGGCTCTGTAGTCCCCAAGTTTGAGGAGAGTGAGTGCTCAAGGCTTCCATATGCTGTCATGCTCTGCTACATCTTGGCTGGGCAGATTCTCTGCCCACTAAATCATCTGAGGCAACAGATGTGTCCTGCAATTGCCAATAAATATTTGTGAAGGGGGAAGGCTCTCTGCCGAGATTTCCTGTGTTTTAGAGCTGTTGCTGCAACAACTTTTACTTTTTCATCTTAGAAGTGATTTTTCTTAGTAATGTAATCAGATATGGGACTCCACGACAGGTGTCCTTTTACAATATTCATACCAGTTCTACCTTAAGTCAAAAAACCAAGATTGCTCCCCTCATGCCATGAATTGTACTTCTTGGTTTTCTGTTTTTTCTTTTTTTTACAAGTGGACAGTTTATTAAGAATTAAACAAAGGTATGATGTGATACAGTACAAGCAAGACACTCAAGATAGGTTAATAATACTACTCACACAAAAACTTAAATTTCACCTCAAAAAAAATCACAAGACAAAAGAGAAAGCAATTTCACTGTTATAAAATAAGATATTTCATGCAAAGTATTAACTCTGTCCCCTCAAAGCCCAACCTCCCAACAAACGAAAAACTATCTGGGAATACTGCTATGATAACATATTAACCACAATATAATCATTCATAGGAAAACAGTAATTAAGCAATAAATTAAATTAAATAACAAAGTTCAAACTATCATAAACTCATAGACCACAATGATTTTACAAAACAAGCAATTCCAGAAATCTTATAAATTATAAAAAGAGAAGAAATATTTCAAAATCATTCTACTTGATCTGGATACACCTGATATTGAAATTGGAGAAAATATATTGTTATAAAGGGAAATTACAAACATGTTTCACTTATAGATGAGGATGCAATATCCTAAACAACATATTGACAAGTTGAATAAAAAATTAATGTTTAATGTACTTTGGTCAAAATTGAATCCAATTTATATGAAAGTTAGTCACTATTTTCTTTTCTTTTTTTTTTTTTTTTGGTTTTCTTTCCCTCGCTCCCTCCCTCCTTCTCTGTCTACTGTGTCATTGATTGTCATTAATTGTCAAATCAAAGTTGAATACATAGGATTCATGCTTCTCCATTCCTATGATGTTTCACTAAGAATAATATGTTCTGCCTCCATCCAAGTTAATACAAACACTGCAAAGTCTCCATTATTTTTGATGGCTGAGTAATATTCCATGGTATACATATACCATAGCTTACCAATCCACTCCTGGGTTGAAGGACATTTACGCTGTTTCCACACTTTAGCAATTGTAAATTGGGCAGGGATAAACAGCCTCGTACAAATGTCCTTATAATAAAAGTTTTTTTTTTCTTCTGAGTAGATTGCAGGATCAAACGGGAGGTCTATGTTGAGTTCTTTGACCTTTCTCCATACTTCCTTCCAAAAAGGTTGTATTAGTTTGCAGTCCCACCAGCAGTGTAAAAGTGTTCCTTTCTCCCCACATCCATGCCAGCATCTGCAATCATGAGGTTTTGTGATATAGGCCATCCAGTTTGTTTTTTGAACTTAGCACCTAGCGTCTTCTTTGCCTGCCGTTTTCCTTCTGCTCTAGCTGAGCTTCCTGCAGTGGCTCTCTGTGGCCTGACAGCACCTCCAGCCCCACCTCATTCTCGTCTCTGCCACAGGTCAGGAAGGCCTATGGTAAGCCCAGTGGCTTTTGCACAGGTGCAAAGCTTGACATGTAGAAAGTTAACACCTCCAGGCACAAGTCTTTACCAATGAGGACAGGAGCTGGTGGGTTAATGCTACCCAACCCTCCCTCCCTCTGTCCTCACAGGTGCACACTTGTGAGGCACACTTCACATAGCACCTCAGACAGTCCCTGAGGGCTGGAGGACTGGCTCCCCTCAACAGTGGCAACCAGTGGGATATGGCTCCGCTGGCCTGGGTTTCCCTCTGCTCTACTCCTAATCCCCTGTCTCAGGACCTGCTTTCTGGGGGTGCAATTAAACTCCTTCTGATAGTGCCTGTTTCATCAGCAACACATGGCATTAGCTGTCTTTTGTAACTGTTGTCAACCTGATAGGAAATAAATCTCACGCTTTTAATGTGTGATTATTAATAAGTGAAACATAAAACACACTTTGAAAAATTAGCAAGTAAGCCACAATCAGGAATCAGTTATTCCTCCTAAAATTAACAGTTTGAAAAATTAGCAAGTAAGCCACAATCAGGAATCATTTATTCCTCCTAAAATTAAAACCTTAGAAAAACACTTTGTAGCCTCTTTTTTTCAAGATGAAAATATTACTTTCTGATTTTTCACAGGGCAGACAATACCAAGAAAACAACTTGATCAAAAGTCTTCTCTTACTGTTTCAAAATATATGTTTTAGTTTTGTGCAAATTGAGCCAAAGTTACAAGTGTGTCCTTCACCCAGATAGCGTCCGTGGACCTGATGGGGTGTTTTCCTACTGTCTTATAGCTTTGGAAATGTTAAGACAGAACCAGGAGATGATGCCTATTATTTGAATTTGGGCCTTTGTATTTATGTGACAGACTTTTAAAAACTGTTAGAGCTGGACTAGATGTTAAGTGTCACTCGGTTCAGTATCCTCACTAGAAAATGGAGACACGAAAACTCATTGAGGAGAAGTAACTGTGGGACTTGCCCCACATGGCACAGACAGCCAGAGCCCCAGCCCTGACTCTTGCTTGCTTACGTGCTCTTCCTGCTAAACTGTTCTGTTCCTTCTTCCAAAACTGACCGTTTGGCTTTTCTAAAACATCCACACTCCGGGTGTTTGATAAGATCCCATAAACCATTAAAATACAATAAGATTAAAAATGTTATAATTTCTCCATTGAGACATCACAAAGAACTATTTCTTTTAAATGTTTTTGTGGTTGATATTTTCTTTTTCTTGTTTGAGATTCATTGAGGGTACAAAGAATTAGGTTACACTGATTGAAATTGTTAGTAAAGTCCCTCTTATAATTGTTTCCTGTCCCCAAGAGGTGTGCCCTGCACTGTGACCCCTCATTCCCCTCCCGCCTCTCCTACACCCTCTCCCTCATTCTCCTGCCTCCTTCCCTGTAGTAGCTCATTTACTGCCTTCATATTAGAATAGAGTACACTGAATTCTTGCTTCTCCACTCTTGTGATGCTTTACTAAGAAGAATGTGTTCCACCTCCATCTAGGTTAATACAAAAGATGTAAAGTCTCCATTTTTTTAAATGGCTGAATAGTATTCCATGGTATACAAATACAACAGCTGGGTTGGGAGGGCATTTAGGCTGTTTCCACATTTTGGCAATTGTAAATTAAGCTGCAATAAAACAGTCTAGTGCAAATGTCCTTATGATACAAGATGTTTTCTTCTTCTGGGTAGATGCCTAGTAATGAGATTGCAGGATCAAATGGGAGGTCTAATTTAGTTCTTTGAGGATTCTACATACTTTCTTCTAAAAAGGTTGTATTAGTTTGCAGTTCCACCAGCAGGGTAAAAGTGTTCCTTTCTCTCCACATCCACGCCAGCATCTGCAGCTTTGAGACTTTGTGATGTGGGCCATTCATACTGGGGTTAGATGATATCTTAGGCTAGTTTTCATTTGCATTTTTCTGATGATTAGGGATGATGAGCATTTTTCTATGTGTTTGTTAGCCATTTATCTTTCTTCTTTAGAGAAGGTTCTATTCATGTCTCTTGCCCAGTGATATATGGGATTTGGGGGTATTTCAAACCCATAGCTAATATTATACTGAATAGAGTAAAACTGAAAGCTTTTCCACTTAGAACTGGAAACAGACAAGGTTGTCTTCTATCATCACTACTATTCAACATAGTGCTGGAAGTTCTAACCAATACAAACAGGCAAGAGAAGGAAATTAAGGGCATCCAAATGGGGGAAGAAGAAGACAAACTCTGACTCTTTGCTGATGATATGATCTTATATTTAGAGAATCCCAAAGACTCAACCACAAGGCTCCTGGAAGTGAACAAAACATACAGTAATGTCTCAAGATATAAAATCAATGTCCACAAATCAGTGGCCTTTGTACATGCCAATAACAACCAAGATGAAAAGCTAATCAAGGATACAGTTCCTTTTACAGCAGCATCAAAAAAACAAAATGAAATACTTAAAAATATACATAACAAAAGAGGTGAAGGACCTTTACAAAGAAAATTATGAAACCCTAAGAAAAAAAACAGCAGAAGATATTAACAAATGGAAGAACATACCATGCTCAAGGCTGTGAATAATCAACATTGCGAAAATGTCTATACCATCCAAATCTATATACAGATTCAATGCAATCTCCATTAAAATACCATTATCATACTTTCAAGATTTGGAAAAAGTAATTTTTTGTTTTGTAGAAGAACCAGAAGAAATCCCATATAGCCAAGGCAATTCTCTTAGTAATAAAAACAAAGCCGGGGGTCTCACCCTACCAGATTTTTGGCTATACTACAAGGCCATAGTGATCAAAACAGCATGGTATTGGCACAAAAATAGAGACATTGATATTTGGAACCAAATAGAAAACCATGAGATGAAACTAACATCTTACAGCCATCTGATTTTTGATAGACCAAACAAGAACATACCCCAAGGAAAAGAATCCCTATTCAATAAATGGTGTTTGGGGAACTGGATAACCACATGCAAAAGACTGAAACTGGACCAGCACCTCTCACTGCTTACAAAAATTGATTCAAGATGGACAAAAGATTTAAATCTAAACCATGAAACAATAAAAATCCTCGAAGAAACTATGGGGAAAACACTTGAAGATATAGCATGAGGAAATATATGTGGCAATTGAAACAACAACAAAAATAAACAAATGTGACTTAATTAAACTGAAAAGCTTCTATGCAGCTAAAAAAACAACCACCAAAGCATGTAGACAACCTTCAAAATGGGAAATACATTTGCATATTATGAATTGGACAAAAACCTGATAACTAGGATCTACAGATTAATTAAAAAAAAAAAAAAGCCCCAACAACCTGAGCAAGAGCAAGACCCTGTCTCTACTAAAAATAGAAAAACTAACCCAGTATGCCCAGCTACTTGGGAGGCTGAGGCAAAAGGATCCCTTATGCCCAAGATTTTGAGCTTTCTGTGAGATATATGACACCACAGCACTCTACTCAGGGTGATAGAGTAAGACTTTGTCTTCAAAATTAAAAAAAATAAGAAAGGGCATGTTTATGATTAAAGGTCAAATCTTAAATGTTAGACAGTTGGTGTTTTGTAGCCACTGAAATCAACTGTTCTCTGAGCAACTATTGCATGCAAGGCCTAAGCTAAGGACTCTAGGGAGACAAGGATGATGAAGAGGGAATTGTTCTCCTTATAACATCTCAAAGCAGGTGGAAACTGAGCAGATAGACACAAGTATCTCTCATGAAAGGTGAGCTTTGTAAGTTCTAAGAGGAAAAGAGTGCTGTCTCAATCTCTCTCCTTCCAGTACCTACAATACGGCCTTCTCCTTAGCAGGTGCTTAGCAGTACCTCCCTTAGGCCTGGGCAGGAGGAGACAGCTCTTGGTTCTTCATTTTAAAGTGTCACAAATTTGAAAAAACAAATAGAAGAACACACACCTGCCCTGGTCACTTGGATGTGGTGTGCAGTGGTGGCTCAGGATAACCCACAACCCTAAACAAATGCTTTGGTGACCAGTACTGTTCAGCCCCAGGGAAGCACTACTTCACACTCCTTGCCCCAGGGCTTCAAATGTTGGGACATTTTGTGGGTGTTGAAGCTAATGTTTATGTTGGAGAACAACATTGCTTTGGAGTCAGGGAGTAACCCATTGGTAGAAGGACAAATGCACTAATTTCTCAAATCTTTCCCCTTAGATAACAGAAGCATAATGGATTCCTGAATAACAACATGTCACTTCCTGGTCTTCTGCATAGCCCTGTTTCTCTTTGTATCCTATTTTGTGGGTACTTAACTACGCACTTATAAGGGAAATGTTCTCAGTATTTGCACACAACAATTAAGGAACAATTTACAATATTAAGCAATATATCTGACTTAGATTTTTATTTATGTACACTGAGGCAAAATGTGAAGTGTGCTGCTGTTCCATACATTGACAACTATTCAGATATTGAATGCTACAATTTCAAATAGTTTTGTTTTAATGAAACATTTGCTAACATTTGATCAAATCTTCCAAAGTTTTAAAATTCAGCTTTATTTACATAATTTTTATTTATTTATTTATTTTTATTTTTTTATAGAGACAGAGTCTCACTTTATCGCCCTTGGTAGAGTGCTATGGAGTCAAAGCTCACAGCAACCTCCAGCTCTTGGGCTTAGGTGATTCTCTTACCTCAGCCTCCCAAGTATCTGGGACTATAGGCACCTGCCATAATGCCCAGCTATTTTTTGATGCAGTTCGGCCAGGACCAGGTTTGAACCCGTCACCCTCGGTATATGGGGCCAGTGCCCTACTCACTGAGCCACAGACGCTGCCCTACATAATTTTTATTTAACATTTTGATATTCACAAAATTTGTATTTTAATAATAGGTCATTGGTGGCTTAGTACCTGCTGCTCAGTGGTTAGGGTGCCAGCCACATATACCAGGGCTGGCGGGTTCGAACCCAGCCCAAGGCCTGCTAAACAATGGCAACTGCAACAAAAAAGTAGCTGGGCATTGTGGTGGGCACCTGAGTCCCAGCAACTTGGGAGGCTGAGGTAAAAGAATCACTTAAGCCCAGGAATTTGAGTTTGCTATGAGTGGTGAAACCATAGCACTCTACCAAGGGTGACGTAGTGAGAATCAAAAAAATAAAAAAAAAAAAAGTCATTGGATTATTTCAAGGGATCAAACACAAATTATGTAAAATTCTTATTTGTGACAACATATTTAGTATTTTATTAAAATAAAAGCTAGAAAATTAATTTCATAAAAATTATTTATGTCTCTATTCTATATCCAAACATTATCAGCCCATCAATGGAACACTCAAATATGTGCAATTAAATACAATTGTCTTTGATATTTTGTCATGCCAGTTATATAAAAACCATAACTTTACATACAGTATTCAAGTTTGTCTTTATAAAAGTACTCTTACCAAGATAAGAACCTAGAACAAAGTTTTATTTACTGTTGGTTTATAGGTGATGAAGGTTCTGGGAGTGAAGCGGATTTAAGGAAGTGTTTTCAGGAGAAGTTCCCATGGGTGAATGCATGACATGCTCCTGACCATAGGAACAGATATTTGTAGCTGGAGCACAGACCTTGGGTTAGGATAAACTGTAGTGAGAACTGAACAATTGATGATGGAGGTGATTGACTCCATGAGGTGATGAGTCATTTCTATTTTGATCTCTTGCTGCACAGTATCCAGCACGTAGGAGGTAGTATACTTAATGTTGTTGAATGAATCAAAGAATTTGGATTCTATACTCTATGCAATGTAGAACCATTAAAAAGAGTTTAAGAAGAGAGGACAGAATCAGAAGTGCAGTTGACAAAGGTTCCTCTGACAATAAAATATATCTGAAAAGGTAACTACGAGAGACAGAAAGACCTTTACTTAGTTATGTTCCTATAGTCATTCATTGCATAATGAGGGCAATATGTTCTGAGAAATGCATTGTTAGGCCATTTTGTTGTTGTGCAAACATCACAGAGTGTAGTTACACAAACCTAGATGGTATCACCTACTACATACCTAGGCTAGATGGCTATTGCTCCTAGGCTACAAACCTGTACAGCATGTTACTGTACTAAATACTATGGGCAATTGTACTTACCCACAGTGGTAAGTATTTATGTACCTAAACTTATTGAACATAGAAAAGACACGGGAAACACACAGTATGATGCTCTTATGGGACTACCATCATATATGGGGTCCATTGTTGGCTAAAACATCGTTATGTGGTGCACACTGTAATTTATATCAATTGTGTTTCTTCCCTATTTCCTGAACATGAGAATGATTTTTCTTGTACACCAATCTGACCTAATTAGACATTTCACATTCTATAAAACTTGTAGGTCTTAGGTACTATAGCACTAGGGCTGTGCTGTCCAGTACACTAGATACTAGCTACATATGGCTTTTGAGCACTTGAAATGTGGCCAGTCCAAATTAAGATGTTCTGCCAGGGTAAAATACACACAAGATTTCAAAGATCTAATTTTTAAAAAGTCAAATACCTCATTAATATTTTATATATTGATAGTTACATATGGAAATATGAGTTTTACATATGTAAAACTTTTGAGACAGAGCCTCAAGTTGTCACCCTGGGTAGAGAGCTGTGGCATCACAGCTCACAGCAACCTCCAATTCCCGGGCTCAAGCAAGTCTCTTGCCTCCGCCTCCCAAGTAGCTGGGACTACAGGCATCTGCCACAACGCCCGGCCATTTTTTGGTTGCAGCCATCATGGTTGTTTGGCGGGCCCAGGCTGGATTCGAACCCTCCAGCTCAGGTGGAGTGGCTGGCACTTTAGCTTGTTGAACCACAGGCGCAGAGCCAAATGTTTATGTATTTTATGTATAATATATTATTGAAATTAATTTGACCTGTTTTTAAATATGGCTACCAGAGAATTCAAAATTATATATGTGGCTTGCATTTGTGGCTTCTATTGTATTTTGTTGGACAGCCTTCCTCTAATAGATGCTAATTTTGTAGACATGTTTAGAAGCTTTGACCCCCAAATAATGCAAATCAGTAACAAAGTGAAGGCGTAAATGTTGCAAAAGATGCAGAGGTGAACAAAGCCAAAGAAAGTGGTACTGAACTGCTCAGGTCACATGCAAAGCATTGCCAAGGCAGAATTCAGCTGAGTTGAAACAGTGAACCTCAAAGGAAGAGAAAAACAGACAAGGACACTAATCCACAGGAAGTAACTGATTATTACAGGAGGACCTCGGGAAAATGTATGAAGTCATTAAACATTTTCTGCAAGCAGGGCACAGTGGCTCACTGTAATCCTAACACTCTGAGAGGCCAAGGCAGATGGATTACTTGAGCTCCGTTCAAGACCAGCCTGAGTAAGCATGAGACCCTGTCTCTACTAAAAATAGAAAAACTAGAGGGGCATTGTGATGGGTGCCTGCAGTCCCAGCTACTTGGGAGGCTGTGGAAAAAGGACCAAGCCCAAGAATTTGAGGTTGCTATGAGCTATGACGCCACAGCATTCCCAGGGTGACAAACTGAGAAAAATAAATGAATAAATAAATAAAAATAAACACATATTTTCTGCCAAAATGTTTGCCACATGAGTCATATAAAAAAAAAAAAAGAGTATCTCAGCATGCATCAAAAAAACATGGCTCATTCAAAGAATTTAAAGAATCAGTGCAGGGTTGTAAACTGAGTTGAATTTTGGTAACTGTGAAATAGATTAAATTTAATAAATATAAAATCCCGATTCAAGTGTTTATCATTATTTACTACAAAATTTAGTTTCTGACTTTAAGTGCGGGGAAATACATGTAAAATGTTGAGATGGCTTTTTAATAAACAGGGATCATACGTAAATATATCTTAAATATTTTACTTTAGCTTAAAACAAGCAAATACTGTTTACTTTAGGTTGGCCAATATTTTTGGCGGTCAGCCTTAAACTTTAGGGTGTAGGGCCTCTGTTTTAAGATTTCTATTATGTCTTTTGCATTGTCTACAATTTTCAGCTTTAATTTCTTTAAAGCAAAGTGAGTAGTGACTGATACTTGTTAAGCAAATTCTTCTAAATTTGAATATTTTCCTCCCAATCTTTTACAACAATTAGAGAGATTTTTTCAGTATCTTGGTTTCCTTCATTCATTCAAAGCATTTAACTTTATTTTCATTGAATCAACTTTCTTTATGCTCTCCCATACTCATGTTTTATTAATTTAATAATCAGTTGAACAATTTGTAATTAACTTCCACAAGGACAGTTATAACAGGTATAATCAGGTTTGGGAACAAGTACGATGGTTACTCATGGGGCTTATAATCTACCTCATGGGAATAGAAGCATGCAGGTGCACACCGGCCTTAGTGTGTACTGTACTGCAGCATCCCGCTGAATGTTGCACACCACATCGACAACGGCTGCCATCTATTACTGGATGAGTCAGCTAAACGGAGGATGGTTAAAAGACTTTCTACTGCAATGTCACTTACAGTGCCCTTGTAGGCGGCCAGTTATCCCATGGATGACAGGATTTTCTGACCTAGAACGTCTGGAAAGATTTCAGAAGCAGGTTGTCTAGCAAGAGCATAGAGAAACTAACTTGTAGCCCCAGCTCTCTTGCCAATATTCTACAATCTATATTTGTAAACCTGAAGGAACACTAGCTTTTGCCCTTTTCTCAAGAGTATATTCTTACTCTTTTATGTCTGAGACATAAATCTCAGAGAGTCATGAATATGTGAACATATTCACATATTGGTGGATCTGAAATTCTATCCATTTCCCCATGATACCCATTAATGAAAATATTTGTAGATGGAAATATTTTGCTTATTCATTTTTTGTGAAATGGAAACAAGCAACATCCCCAGAGACAGAGAAAAGTTCTTGCATATTCACAACAGGTGCTTAATAAATATGTGTGAATGATGTACAGGCTGAAATATTTCTGCCAGTGCATATTTTCTGCACATTCTTATGATATTTATGTACGATTAGGAAATATTCGGTGTCAAACCGGATCCTGCATATGACTGTTGTGTTAGGAGCTGAGGTGTGACACTGGTGCTTCCCAGAAGCACTATGTATAAGCAGTGAGGTATAAAGCACAGGTATCAAGGCTATTGAAATTGTCATGAAATTGCCTGAGTGAAGTCACTGCAAAGTTGGGTGTGCAAATGAAGATAGTAACTGGAATTTCCAGAATAGAAGCAACGTTGGAAAACATAGAAGTCTCCTGTATGTCATTAATCACATTGACATGTCTGTGTGCATATAAAGCAGAATCCAACTGCACCCAAACCAAAGCTAGAGTCTTAATCATGCTTAATGTTCAGAAACTTGAGTAGCAATCCCATAAATGCCCCCAAAGGAGACTTTGTACGACTATATGGTAGAGAGAGAACACTTTTCAGTCAACCACGTCGTTTGATTATTTTTCTTTCAAAAAAATCACAGGACTCATATGCACATGCATAATGATATTCCAAATAGTTACACAGAGGATTCAAGGGAAAAAATGAATAAATGCACTAAACAGACCAGCACTAAGGCTCCTAGGTAGTTGTAGTGGTGACTGGAGGAAGTCAGAGTATCGCAGCTAGTAGGTAGCATTGAGTTTGGTTCTTCTCTCTTTGATCCCCAGTTTTAGTCACTACAAATAAGAGACAAAAGTCAACATTTTGCTGGAATCTCCTTTTTACTTTGCTACTCTGGCCAAACTTCAAAATTGAAACGATTTGAAAGGCTAAAAGCTTCCACTTTTCTCACAGGCACCGGAGTATGTTGGTGCAAATTCAAAGGTTTTTAGATCTAAATAGGAGAAAGGAAAGTTTATCCCTTTTGATTTAGGATTTGGTGGGTGTGGCAATACAGGAAGATGTGGGAAATAACTACTGTTTGGTTTGGATGATACATTCGACTATCGTTACAAGAGCGTATAAATACAGATCAAATGTAGACTTAACAATTTTAACAGATTTAGCTAAGCTTTCAAAATTCGTACTGTTAGATGTAACGATCTAAAACTATTTTATGACAGATTTTACAGCAGTATTCAAAACACGGAGCTAATAATATAAAATCAGGACCCTTAAAATAAATCTCACCTGTAAAAACCTTCCTTGCTCACTTAACATACCTAGGAAGGGGGCTTTCATTTTACCTATTTTCAAGTCAAAGGAATTATTCAGCAGATAGATTTTTGTCTAAATTTACGAAGACTGTCAAGATAGTTCTCTTTTCTCTGCTTAAGAACACCCCTCCTCCCTCCAAGTCTTAATGTTTCACAAAATAAACGTAGAGACGCTGCTTCTGGGTTCTAGAGGATTTCCCATCTAAACAAGCCGGTTAGAGGAAAAGAAGGAAGGGGAGAGATGAACAACGCGGTTGAAAAAAGGTCGAAAATCAACTTGTAAATGCCTTCGAAATGTTGCTTTTTCCATCCAAAAACACCTTCTCTCCAAGACTCCGGGGACTGGATGGGTTCTGCTCGCCGCATTGGACAACCCGGACCCCGCAGCAGCGAGGGTGGAGAGAACCCTGCCGGGAAGAGGGACGTGCTGCAAGAGGCATCGGATTTGGGGAGGGCTGGGACCTGGCCGAGGATGACATTATCATGCACTTCCTGGCAGAGCGGTGATCCCTTCCCTAATCGTGCTCTATGGGGTCCTGTATACTGGTGCCCTTGATAGCTCAAGAAAAATTAAAGGTCGCCAGGGACACTCCCCGCCCCTCCCCCCGGCCAACCGTTTCTCTCTAGCCGCTGGGGGAGGAGACGGGGAGAGTCCCAGTTCAGCGGCTTGAGGACGTGAACAAGGTATTACAGGAAATTCTTAAGTTTTGGGTTCTTTTAGCACGAAGGATGGGGGTGGGACCAAAGAGAAAGAATGTTTCCTTTTAAAAAGAAAACAAATACAAAACTTTATTTTTCAGGTCCGCGGCAGCACGTCCGCCAAACGTTGGCTTTCTTTCGCTTTGCAGCAGGCTGCACTCCCCGGCGCCACCTGAGCGTCCGGTGCGGGGCGGGTGGGGGAGGGAGGTCAGTCCGCGCTGCAGTCCCCCGATGCCCACTGCGGAGAGCAGCGCGAATGACAGACTGCAAACCGTCTTGCCTGGGTCCCCTTCACGCACCATAAATCCAAGTTCTCACTAATCTCTTCTTTCGGAAGCTGCAACTCCCGCAGGGAGAGGGAGAGCTCCTGCCGAGTGCCGGAGAAACTGCAGTGGTGGGGAAGCGGCGCGATGCTGCCGCTGAGGCTCCTCCTTTCGCCGGTGCGACGGGGACTACCTGGCCGCGCCGCGGGTGCAACGCTCAGAGCGCAGCGCGTCCCCGCGCCTGCCACCGCAGATCCCACCGTGGCCGCCCGCGCGGTGGCACAGCCCACTCCCTCCCACCTGTAGCCGCCGCCCCCGCGGACCCGCCCTCCGCCTCCGCTTCTGCCGCGGCTCCGACCCCGCGCGCCCGCCCGTCGGTCCAGGCCGGGCCTCCGGCGGGCCACGCTCACGCAGTTGGCGCAGGAGGCCCTACGCCAGCGGCGCAGTGCCCGCCCCCTGCGCTCTCCCCGCCCCCTCCCTCCCTCGCCGGGGCCGAGCGAATGTAGCCCGCGAGAGAAAATGGCGGCGGCGGCGGGGAATCGCGCCTCGTCGTCGGGATTCCCGGGCGCCCGGGCTGCGAGCCCCGAGGCGGGCGGCGGCGGAGGGGCCCTCAAGGCGAGCAGCGCGCCCGCAGCGTCGGCAGGGCTGCTGCGGGAGGCGGGCAGCGGGGGCCGCGAGCGGGCGGACTGGCGGCGGCGGCAGCTGCGCAAAGTGCGGAGTGTGGAGCTGGACCAGCTGCCGGAGTCGCCGCTCTTCCTCACCGCCTCGCCGCCGTCCTCCTCTACTTCTCCGTCGCCGGAGCCCGCAGACGCGGCGGCTGGTGGGAGCAGTTTTCAGCCTGTGGTGGTGCCGCCACTCCACGGAGCTGCGAGCCGCGGCGGCGCCCACCTTACCGAGCCGGTGGCCGTGCGGGACAGCGGCGCCTCGAGTCCCGCTGGGGCCGAGCCCGGGGAGAAGCGGTCGCCTGCCGCCGAGCCGCCTCCTGCAGCGGCCCCCTCTGGGTGAGCAACGCGACCTGGGGCGCGGCGGGGACTTGGGGAGAGGGCAGAGGGCAATGAATGAATCTCAGGCGCCGCGCACGGCGTCTCCGGGCTCGGCGCAGCTAGGCTACGCGCCTCTCGCCAGGACCCGCGCCCCTGGGGAACTCTCGGCCCCTCCGGAGTCGGGCGGCGCCCCGTACCCAGCCTGAGGGACCGTACAGGGACGTGCGGGAGAGTTTGTTATTGTTTGCAGACATGTGACAGGCGTGCGAGCGGCGCTGGGGGGACCCACTGCGAAAGATGTGGGGGTCCCGGCTGGCTTCGTAGGGCTCCTGGAATCGGGGCTCTCAGAGGACCCCGGGGCCGGGCCGAGGGGGCGGGGCACAGCCCTACAGCGGATCCTCCAGACGGGTGTCCCCGGGGCGGGGACGCTGGGGGGCGAGGCTGGAGTTGGCGGCGGGTGGAGGTCGGAAAAGGGGCGGGGTAGGGGACACGGAGGGTAGAGGAAAGCAGCAAGTCACCGCTGCGGTGACAGGCAGAGCCCCTCAGCCTGCCCGTGGCTAGAGTCCCTA
The DNA here is from genome assembly GCA_963573935.1 of Arctocebus calabarensis. Lineage (NCBI taxonomy): Eukaryota > Metazoa > Chordata > Mammalia > Primates > Lorisidae > Arctocebus > Arctocebus calabarensis. The sequence continues at coordinate 32,348 of CAUYON010008090.1, read as the reverse complement.
GGCAGGTACCGGGCTCAGGCACAGACGGTGCGTCCCGAGCGCTGGCCCTAGGGGCTCCGAGTGGACGTCTCGGTAACTCCTGTCAAAGCGATGCAGCCTCGGCGGCAAACTCGTGGGGGCTTGCCGTCTTCTAGGACGTGCGGTTTTTCTAATTGGCGTTTCCCAAGGGGCTCCGAGTGTTCTTGGGAATGTGAACTGCACCGCTAAGATTTGAGTGACTTCTGTTTGGAGTTTGAATTTGGCCTTTGAAGTTTGCTTTTGGCGGATTGGTTTAAGAGCCAGGACCGGATGTGTCAGCCATTCAGTTTCAAAGCAGTGGCGACTGCTCCCCGCAGTCGCTCTGGCGTAGCTCGGGGATCGCTGGGCTGGTGCGGTGCTTTCTGTGAAGGGCCAGCTGCGCGGGCCGCCCGCCGATTTCCAGGGCCACGGTGCGGTGAACTTAGGCTTATGCTTATGAAGCACAGTATGTAAGGTAACTTAGACCAGCAAGCGGTCATTGTTCACCCTTTTTTGGCTTCCGGAAATTTTTATGTTAAAGGAAATTCTTCTAAGTGTGCCATCCATAATTCTTGTTTTTTTTTTTTTTTTAAGTGGCTAATGTATGCAAAACACAAAGTCTTGATGGGTATTTTGAGTTGCTGGAAATGTTTTGTTATAGTCACCCGTTACCCTGTAGAATTCCCTGACCTCCTGACCTTTATTATAGTAATAAAGTATGTCTTATCGTGAGACGAATTTGACAGGAGGCCTTGGTTTTGGTTAATCATCTAAAGTGATTTGTCACTTTTTTGTGCAGTTGATTACTTGTGTAAAATCATAACCCATTTATTATTTAAAAGTTGCCCCCCTCAAGAAAACCTCCTGAAAATTACACTCCTGCACTGTACCATGACAATATTGAGACGAAAGATTTGTGACTGTTGTAGTTTTCTGTGTGCACTTGCACATGAAACAGTTATGCTCCTGTTTCCTGTTTCTGTGTAGATTGGATTAAAACTTTAGAATAACTCTTTGAAAGCGATTGTTTCTACAAATGAACTCCAGATAAAAAATTTTAATCCTAGATTTGTAAGATTAATTTTAGTTATTTGCCTTAGATGTAAGTTTTTCGATACAATAAGTAATTGTCAAATGTAACCATTTTAGTCGTCTTAATGAACTTAATGAATATAGTAAAAGAACAACCACTGTAAAAACAGTATGTAGAAGTTGTTTACTGTTGTCTGTTGACAAAAAAATAAGAGAGGACTAAGTTGGAAGCAGATAGAATTCAAGGACTGAGTAATTCATGCTTAATATTTGTGTTTTATAAACTAGGTTTTTCCCCCCTCTTTGCTTAAGGGATGGATTGTTATTGCACATTATGGGCTAGTAAGCATTATCTTTTTTAAAAAGTTAATATTATTAGCCAGAATATTGTTGGTTCATTTCAAATGTCATGTGTAAAGGTTGGATTTATAGTAAAATGTTGAAATACAGTGAGTCCCCCACCCCCATTTCCTTAACAGCGGGGTTGAAATCATTTGAATGTGTTGATATAAAAGTTTGATTATGGGGAAAAGACTTCTAATTTTTTTTTTTGTATTTTGTGTTGTATGTTGATTATGATACTTCATTATTTACCATTTAAAGTCTTCTAAAAAACTTTGATTATAAGCAGTTTAGTAAATTCTAAGTTGAACTTTACATTGTTTTACTTTTTTAACAATAGTTAACTCATACTTCCAAGAGGAAAATCTGACACTGATTTTGAGGTTTTTTTATGTTTCTGTAATAGTTGTATTAGCCTGAAGACCTTTCTGTCTAAGGAGCAGAAAGACTTTTTTTTTTTTTTTTTTTAGAGAATTCTGTGATATTTGATTTTGGAATTTTTTTCAGCTTCTGATTTTTTTGGTTGTAGAAAGTATAGGGAATACATTTGTGAAGTTTAAGTTATATAAATAAGATGCCTGTTAAAATAGAAGATTTTAAGTGTGTCCCTTTTCTCCAGGGACATGAAGAATGAAATGGTATGGCTGAAATGAGTGAAAGTTTTGTACCTATAAGTGACGCCCAAGGGTTTGGAATTTTTTCTTTATATTATAGAATTTAAGGGCTTCTTCTTCCTATTTGCTGTCTTTGAAGAAAAATTACAGTGTTACTTTCCATTGAACAGTCTATTGTAAGTTTGGTAGATATAATTACTCCATCCTATTTTTGTAACTTAAAAAAACCAAACTATCAATTTGCTGGCCCCATGAAAGAACAAGATATGCTGTACTTGTTAATGTTAGTTTTTGTTTAAAACTAAAGATATTTCATAGGCTGCTTTTATCCTCCTATAGCCCTCAGATTTCACTTCCTTTTAGAAGCTGTTGGGCTACAGTATAATTTAGTGGCCTTTTACTAGAAAGGAGGCAAAAGGACATGATTACCTAAAAATAAGTATTTTAAAAAGTTAAATTGGTGATTTTATAAAACAAATAAGAAGGGGTCACATAATTTTATATTCCATGAATTTGTAAATTTTGTAGTTATGCATCATCTCCAAGTTCCATTTTAAATCAGGTAAGAAAATTATTGCATTCTTCAAAGATTAACCTTATTAAATATAATTTTGAAAGAGAAATATCAGAGCTAGAATTGTTGCCAACTTTTGTTTTCTTTTCATATCTGATTTTGGCAAGAGTGACTGGTTAACCAACATTCCTTCATATATGATTTCCAATACACTATAATAACTCCATTTTGTTAGATACGAAAAACAGGAAGTAGCCCTGTTCATTGATACTCACATCTTCTATAGCACCTCAAGCATAATATGCTGCATGTTTGAGAAATGGTCACTGACTTGTCAACTTGAAAATTTCAAAATGTGAAAAGAAAGGAGTGTTCTTTTGATTTGGATAAGAGAAAGAAAAAATAAACCAGCTACAGCTTGCCTAGGCTGAGTCTGCTAATCAGTCCTTGACACTGGCTGTGTGCATTCCAAGGAAAGAAATGATGGGGTGGCAAGATTGTTAATGTGGAATGGATTACCCTGAGGAAAAATAAGGGGCATCGAAAAGTGTTCTGAGGTAGAAAGTACCACTTTTGTAACTTTGTACCCCATTCATCTTCTTGAGTTGAGGGGTATCTCTTCATACTGAAGGCAGTGGGAAAATGTGTCATGGAAAAATAATAGTCTCTGAAGGGTACTTAAGAATTACACATATATTGTACTTCTAATCTTAAAATGCGTGGCTTGTATCAGACATACCAAGTATATTCCTTATATTTGGTTGTTTTCCTTAGTCCTGGCATCTTTTTGGATCCTAAGTCAAAAGTTAGACCAACTTAAAAATATAAATAGGTAGAATATTAATGTGAGGAAATGTGCAGTATTAGGAATAACCCAAGGTTGTCTTTAATAAGAAATCATTTTAAGAACATTTTTAATCAAGAAGGAAATAATCAGGACTGGAATTAAAGTAAATTAGGTTCTTTACAAAGCAGTTACATTAGACAGGTTCTCTTTTCAAATTGCAAAAATACAAATATTTTACTTGTGGCTTGAAACATGTTCATTCAGCATACAGATATACTTAAATATCTTCTGTATAGTCACCTGCCTTCCTTGCCTTCCATGTGTCAGGCAAATTACATATAATATCTCATTTAATCAGTACTGTACCCTTCAAAGATGTTGTAATTCCTGTTTGTAGGACATGGTAACTCATCTGAGATAGTAAAGCTTCATGATCACACAACTAGAAGATAGAGCTGGGATTCAACCCCAAGTTAGTCTGACTGCACAATTTCTTTCCACTTCCTCCATTTTCTTTTTTTTTGTTTGTTTTTTTGTTTCTGGAGCTATGTATTCATATCAGACACTTTTTAAAAACTCTCATTTAGTATAGATGCAACGCATAAAAAATGTGCATTTTTTTCAATTTAATAAGCTAATTAATGATTTTTAAGGAGAAAGTTCTGCAGGAGTTCTGATATGCTGCTGGCTACGTCTGTTCCCAGTGCTGTTTGTCTGCTGATGTGTATATAATTCACACCTTGCTGTAAAGTGGTCTAGTGCATGTGATACAATTAAACTGTATTTAGTTCACCCTACAACATCAGGCAAAGATGATAAATGATTAGTTTTGGATGTGTCTTGGTTTTATTGATTTGTGCTGTATTAATCATAAGTGAAAGATAAAGAAGCTGGAATCAACACTACTCATCTTAATTAATCATTAGACAGGAAGAGAAACTTTCGGTATTGCTGGACCCTACTGCTTTGTTACTGTTTTAGATTTCAGTCATTTGGTATTTATGAACCTTTGCAAGGCCCTGGTCTGATGGTAGAGAAAAAGATCATCAGTGCACAGCCTCTGTTTCTGTGGGTGGAGTGTAGTATGAACATGTTCCACAATACTGTGTTAAATGCTGGAAGAGGGACGGATTCATGATTAGTGCTCTGAATCTCCTCTCCAGCACTCCCTCCATATTCCTGTGGTGAATCCAGTTATACATATGCTGTAACTTTCTGAAGAACTAATTGGTTTTTCAGGTCAGTGGTTAAGAGTGATAGATTTGTCCTTATCTTCTGCTTTTATATTTGGCCTGCTAGTTTTTGCCCCTTTCTTTTGGTTTCTCTCCCTCCTCTTGGGACAGATATATGCTATGGTTTGGAGTCACAATGATGGGAAAAGAAATGTGGACACAGAATAGTTTCAAATTATTTCTGTCTCCTCCCTTAAGAGGAATATATACAGAACTGCAAGTTTGGGCATGACTGTCTTTTTCTTGCAAGAGAAAATTAAAGTGAGAGTATGGGGAGCAAGAAATTCAATATCTGCTAATGCTAGTTCTAAAACTCAGTCTTTATTATTAGTAGCAGCAACTCCGCTAGTTAAGAAAACATAGGGAACTGTAAAATACGCTCTAGGGCATAAGATGATCAATAAGATAGCCTTGTCTTTATTTACTCCATGGAGTGTCTAAGTTGATTTAGATAAGTTTGGAATGGAAGGGAGTTCTGTATTGTTAGTGACAGAGTCCTTAGGAATATCAGGCTGGTTAGTGTGATTAAGATAATGTGGGATGCTGAGGAGAATTGTTAAAACTCACAAAGTATATGTTTCTGAAAGTATACAGAAACAGTATTCTGTCACCTGGGCATTATTAATGAGGCCATCAGACATCTTGAAGACTGAAGGAAGTCTGTGGAGCCACATGGCACAGCTTACACAGCATTGTAATTATTGCATTAACTAAGTTCACTAAGTATAGACACAATGATGGTGGGTGAGTGTGGAGGCGAGAGAGGGTAGATGCTAAGCTATAAATGGAAGCTCTGCTCTTGACAAATAAATGTTATCATTACTCTTCCTTCCATCCTTCTGTCCTTCAATCATACAGGATCATATGGGGTCTTGCTGTGTTGCCCAGGCTAAATTAGAACTCCTGAGCTCAAGTGATCCTCCTGCCTCAGCCTCCCAGGCAGCTGGGACTACAGGTGCTCATCTCTGTACCCAGCTTTACTTTACCTTGTTGCCTAAATAATCATTCAAGTGGTATGTCATCCAATAATCTTCAGACTGGTCTGAGAGCATTCTGAATACTAAATATCAGTTGTTACTAGACCAGGAATGTTACCAAATTCTTTGTACCATCTCCCAGCAGCTAGACTAGTATTTGACACCCATAAATACTGGTCCCAAGGAACGTTACCATGAATTATTAAACAGCTTTCCTAGAGTAGATATTTTGAAATCAGTGTATCAGAAGATAACTTACTGTATGTTATATGATTTTAATTACAATCTCGCTAAAGGCAAGTTTTAACAGAACTGCTTCTTAGGAGTTTTTGTACATTTCCTCCTGGTTTTTGGTAGCAGTAACTGGTATTTCACAAGCACCCATTGATAATGTTGGCCAATTTTATATAATGTAAAATTTATAATAAGTACATTTTGATGACTAAGTATAGTTACAAAATAGAGCTATGCTCAAACTGTCTACTATTGAGAGAATTGAGTTCCTGGAATTTGAAAGTGTGTAAGTTATTTCAGTTAATGGGTAAGACCTCCTGCTTTCCTTACTAACTGTAGCAGTTCTTCCTTGGCAGCCCATCTTCAAGCTCCTGAAGAGCTGGGGCTCAAATGATCCTCCTACTGGTAGAAGCAGGTAGAAGATTGCTGCTAGGAGATCCTTTAGGTTGTCCTACACCTTTTGTCATTCTATCTCCTCTCTCACCCCAGTATCATTAAGGCTTTAGATGAGTTACTGGCCATTCATTCACAAATGATTGCAGAATTTTTTCCTAGCCATGACCTCTCCTAAACTCCAGACCTGTCCTGACTACAAGTCACTTCCTTACTCACATATCTAAAACCAAATTCATGATCTTGAGAGTCATCCTCTACACTTCCTATTCCTCTCGAGAACTCAACCTCAGACCATCCTCAGGCAGTCTGATCTGCCACACCCCAAACCCAGGTGCACTCCCTCCTGCAGACTAACTGGTTGCCTCCTCAGTTGCTCCCCATGCGCTGCTCTCCAGTCCATGGTCCATGATGTGCGGCCAGAGCGATCATTTCAGAATGTAAATCTGATCATAACTTCCTCCCTCCAGAAATTAAATTTTAAAACTTTCACTTGGTTGTTATTGGGATACAGACCAGAGAATCCTTAACATAACTTACCACGTCCTTGCCTGGTCAGTTCCCTGCCTGCCTCTTCAGGCCCATCTCAACTCACACTTGCCTTGTTGTCTGTGGAATGGCCTCCTTTGATATCCTTAAAATCACCACACTGCTTCCTGCCATAGTGCCTTTGCACGTTCCCTCTACCAGGAGCACTCTCTCTGTAGTCCCCACATCAGCTCTTCACTGGTGAGATCCTGACTCATGACACTGGGAAGGATGTCTTTTGGGAAGCCTTCCCTGATCACTTAGACTGGCTTTGTAGCAATGTCCCTATTGTCAGTGCTATGATTTTAGATCTGTTGTCTCATTTAATGAGTGACTGCCTTCTCTAGAAAACCATAAGACTGAGTGGGCAGAGTCTGTAGCTGGGATCCAGCAGCTAGCAAAATGCCTGGCACACACTTGGTTAATATTTGTTGAATAAATAAATGAGAACGACAATAGCAAGTTTGAACTAATGGGTCATCTTTTCTTCCCCTTTGGTCAGATGTAGTTGAGGTGTCTCCAAATTATAGGTTTGTAATATACTCATTGGGAGGTATCTGGACTTGTAGACACACTTAGTGCCTTGAGTGAAGTGGGATGGCTTAGTATTGCATAGAGAAAATAGCTAAACTACTACTTTATATATGTATATGATTCTTCTGTTCTTACTAAGGAGTTGAGTGTACACAGAACAGAACAGAAGAATCATATACATATATAAAGTAGTAGTTTAGCTATTTTCTTTATGCAATACTAAGCATCCCACTTCATTAATAGAAAATTTTTTTTTTCAAGTTCTCAGACTGTTATCTGAACTTAAAGTACCACTTCTAGGATTCCTGTCTTAGTAACCTTACTTCATACAAAATTCATTTGGTCATAATTCAGCTTGGGATAGAGGTTCACATTTGCATTAAAGAAAAGATTTGCTAGGCAAGTATTGTGTGAGATTGCAGGAGCCAAGAACCCATGTAACAAAAAACGTCTTACAGTTTACTGGTGGTAACTAAACCCAGTAACCTCCCTTATCTAGAACATGGTTAGCACTGAGAAGTAAGAAGAAAAAGTGCTCTGAGCATCCAGGAGGCCTGTAACAATATCTGTGCTTTGAAGTTCTTTGATTTTACACTTAGAAGAATTCCAAGATCATTTGTTCAGGATTGACACTTACTTAAGATGTCCTTGTAGTCTTGTTCACTTGATGTTCCTAACAGGCAGCAGTTAAAAGCAGCCAACTAGAAGAGGTGGCAGTCTAAGTCCTGTGAGAGGCAGGTTACCTGAAGGGAGCAATCTCTATCCGGGAGAGAAGGGAGAAGAGGACTTTGAAACATTGCAGTCGGGAGCCACCTGGTGTTGGTACAGTTAGTTCTACCTGGGGAACCTCTACAGTTATAATTTTATTAAACCACAGTACTATTCAGCATTACTTTTTGGGCATTGATTTTTTAATTGTAAAATTAGTGATACCGAGACTATACACATTTATTTTTGTTTATAATGGTAACTATGGCTCGTTATTAAAAAATTGCCATGTTACTATATACTTGGTGGATTAAAATCAGAAGCTTATATATTAAGAAAAAAATATTTAAGATAGTTATAGAAAGTATTATAATCCTTAAAGTGGTGATCCTCTAAACTACCTGGAAGATACAGTGTTGTAGCTTGGATGATACTATTTAAGAATTACATAAAATTGGATGCTGCTAATTAGAAATTGTTTTGTGAATTATCTTTAGTGGAAAAGTTGTTTTGCTTTATTTATTGGCCTGAGGAATTTTTATACCTTGCAGTTTCTTTAAAATATCTGATAATCACCACCATCAACACAAACTGACTTGTTTCCTGGTTAGGGTGAGGAGTCATGCTCTAAGCTCCAGCTTTGTAGCAAGTTAATTACTGCAAGGTTTTTGGTTAAATGAGATGTTTACTTGCAAAAACATTCTTAATGTCTACATATTGTAAGATGATACTTGTGTTTTGAAATAGGCATTTCATAACTTATCGTGGCTATGTGTGTTACTTATTTTCTGGATTTCTGCTAGTACTCTTAGAAGTCTTCGGGGATAATAAGTCAGGTTATTTTTATTGAGCCTTAGATTTTTAAAAAGGTGTGATAGATTAATGTAAATACTAGTATTCCTGAAAAAGTTTTAGTATTAGTGTCAATGTATTTTGAATTTTTAAAAATATGTTTCAAGTATTCCAGTCTACTGGCATCAGTCTGCTGTTCAGCTACAGTGTTACAATGTCCTAATGGTATTTCTGGGTTTCAGAATTTATAGAATTAAACTTCATTAATTAAATGATTGGATAGCAAAACTTTTGAATTTGAGTAACAAAATTTTTTGAAACAGCAAAGCTTTATTTTTAAAAATTTGTTTTAAAAAAATTATGTCATTTAACAAGTAAGGCCATACTATGCAGGCTGCTGTACAATTTGCTTTCTTTCTTAACAGTATTTTGTTTTCTTGGTGAACATAGAGCTATCTTTTTAATGACTGCGTATTATTCCATCATGTGACAGTCTCATTAAATAATCCATTTTCTGCTTTTAGATATTTACATTGTTTGCTTTTGGTCATTACATTAAGCTTCAGTGACTACCTGGTACATGGATTTTAGTTCTGTAAAATAAATATTCAGAAGTGAAAAAGGGCATGCGATTTTAAAAGTTGATTATATAGCTAAATTGCTCTGTAAAATATCATGCCAGTTTACATTCACCTCATAGTATATGAAAATGCCCATTGCCCATATTCTTGCCAACGTTGTATATCATGAATCTTCCATTTTTGCCAATCTGGTAAATGAAAGGTGGTTTGTCATTTTAATTTTCAATTCTTAGTTTCTTAGCATCCTTGTGCATCTTATATTGATGTTCAATTTCATACTTCTTTTGTCTATTTCCTTTCACACACCAGAGAGCATTGTTATTTTTTCTTATTGATTTGATATGTTCTCTTTGTGTATTAGAAATAAGCGGTGGCCTTTAGTGCAGTTGTTTTCCTCTGCTGTTTTGTTATGAATTAAGACTTGGATTATGGTATTTTTCCATTAAGAAGTTTTGTGTTTTTGTTTTCAAATTTCAGTTCTTTCATGACTCCTGTATTTAGGGCAGGTAAAAAGGCCTTGCAGAGAGGCAGTGCTGTATAGTGATTAAGAAAACAGAGTTTCACCACTGTCGAGCAGTCTTAGAAATTATTTTACTTCTTTTGCACTTCAGCTTCTTTCACAGTAAAATAAAGATAATAGTATGTACTTCAGAGTTGTGAAGACTGAAAGGGTTCGCGTTTGTGTACCTCTTAAACATTGCTTTGTAAATTTTGAACACTATATAAGAATAGTTATAATTATTCCCTACTGCAAGATTTCCAATAGTATTTTTTTTTTTTAATAGAAGCCTAAGACTCTTCTTTTTTATTTGAGTTTTTTTTTTTTTCTTTTTCAACTTGCAATTTGTGGCTGGGGCCAGGTTAGAATTCACTGCCTCCGGTATATGGGGCTGGTGCCCTACTCCTTTGAGCCACAGGTGCTGCCCCTCTAATAGTATTTTTATAGGATCTTAAAAGGACTTTTGTCTCAGATCCATTTGAAGGTTAAGGGGTGGCATAGGGCTCTAACTTTGTTTTCTTCAAATGGTTGCTTAGATGTCCCAACACTATTAAATAAAAATATTTCTTTTTTCCCCTGAATTAAAATGTTTTAATTCAGAAGTTCTAAAGTACATTTACTGTACCTTCGCTCTGTTTTTTGCTTCAAAGGTCTACATTTCTAAGTAACCAAATTTCAAGTTTTATAGAAGGATTAAAGGAAAGCCACCAGTCTTTGACCAAAAAGAAAAGGATATGGGACATGTCAGCTTATCATCTATGTCTTTGCTTAATCATTCTTACTGATATTTTGGTGCCTAAAATGGACTGGCTTCTGTGGCAGAATCCTGCGTGCATCTGTCTCTGGGCGCATCCTCTAGGAAGGCCAGCGTGGCAGGCAGTGCAGCTGGAAGGCGTTGGAACCCAACCCTCCTCCCAGCCTCTTTCTTCTAACCCTCAGCTTTCTTTGTTGTTTTCGTTACCTATCTAGGTAAACACTGCACCATTTCCCTGATTTCTCTGCTCTTACTCGTTTGACTTTCTCACCTTCCACTTCCAGTCCAGCTCGTTCTCTTGTTACCTCTCTCCTGTCAGCCTTAGAATCCACCCACCTGTCTCTACTGCCATGACTGCTAACCCACGGTCAGGCTGTTGTGCCTTTTCCTTAACCTCAGAATAAAGTCCAGGACTGCTTTATATAGCTCAGAAGCCCCTGGCCATCTGGCTCTGCTCCCCTTCTGGAACATGCTGCTCTAGATACTTGGTACCACACTCATCTCTTTATTCCTCCAGTCGACGCTACTTCTTTCTTAGTGTGCTTAGTGTCCCTTCCCTCATCTGGAATGCTCATTCAGTCTCTGTGAGATTTTTAAAATATGTTTTGGTTCCCTTTGCAGCAAAGAATTATTGATGTTCCACTAAAACTATATATGGCTGTTTGTAGAAGTCAATATTATATTGTAATTCTAAACTCTTTGGCTTAGAGGTGTCCAGTGTGCTGCCTGTGGGCCATATGGATTAGGTGAGGACTTTTTGCTTTTCTGTAATGGCAGATACCACAAAAATTGTGCATGGACCCTTTTTTTTCTTTTTTTTAATCAGTGTGGATTTAATGAGTGGCCCCAGGCAAACTCTTCTTTCAGCATGGCACAGAGAAGCCAAGAGGTTGGACACCTCTGGAAGTTTCTCAAGATTTGAGTTAGATTTGCCACTTTAAAGCATAGTTGTTGGGGTTTTTTGTTTTTTCTTTTTGGTCATGTAGTTATCTCTCTCTGACCAATAGTGCTTATAAGGAGGTGTTTATAAAGCACACTTTATCATAAAATGAATCATTTTCTTATTAATTTGAGTTAAAATTTCATAGGCATAATCTCAGGAAAAATATTCTGGTGCCCGGTTACATGCTGCTGTCCTTGAGAATGGTCCAAGGCCACGATGGCATCAGCTTCACAAGGTTTATGTCAGCTGCCAGGCCTCCACGGACAAGGTCTTAGCAAGCTGAAAAGTTATAGATAAATGAGCACACCAGATGTGTTCATTGAGTGGGTCACTCAAATCCCTTAAGAAGGGTGTTCTTTCTAAAGAAGCCACAGAGCAGAGAAGTAAGCATGCCTGGGTTAATGTCTGTGGGTAGTCGTGCTATCTCTCCTGACAAATATCATACCTTTAGGAAACACTCTTAGTAACTGCTATGAGCTGGGCACCAAGGTGCTGGGGACCCCGCAGTTTACCTGTCAACAAAAACGGTTCAGGGCCCCAGTCAGCTGGGCATGGGGGAAGTGTCAGGAGGGTTCCATGGGAATTGTGAGGTAGAGCGCCATGGCCTAAGAAGTATGAGGGAGTAGAATAGGTGAAAGGAGCCTGCAGGAGGTGTGTGGCATGGATGTGGGTGCAGGACACACAGGACTAGACATCAGCGGTCATAGAACCGTGTGGAGAGCTGTGGGTATAGCTCAGGGTACCCTGTCTGAATGGGGATGGTATAGATCAGGTTCAGAGACCCAGCTGGGGACAGAGAGAGAACCAGGCAGAATCTCGTATTGCTCCCAGCCAGTCTTTAGATCTCAGTGCTTAGGACAAAATAAAAAACCTTTGTAGCTGGATAGGTGACCACAGTGAGCTAGGAAGTAGGTCAGGAGGCCCAGAGGAGGAGTTATGTTAGAGCTAGGGCAACATACTGTGAGGTCCCAAGTCTGGGAGGCCTGGATCCAGCGACTTGCCATAGTTTCAGACATTCATAGGTTGGGAAGTGTTCTCATGCAAAACAAATTGCATCCACTCTGGTTCTGAACTTGGTTTTGGAACTGCGTGTTTCCATCTCAGAGATAGCACAATGTAGTGATTAATAACCTGGGTCCTAGTCAGACCTGTTAGCTACTTACTGTTAGATTCTGGGGAAATCACTTCTTTGAACCTCAAATTTCTCTTTAAAATGGGTTTAGTGTCGGTAATTAAACGAAATAATGAAACATGATTCTTGATCCAGAAAAGTATTGTTAATGTTAATCATGGCTGTAGGATGAAGGTTTCTACGTATTAGGGACCAATTTTGAAAAATAACTTTAAATGTAATTTTTGGTAACTTTACTATTAAAAGTTACCTTTTTCTTCAGAACGTTAATTGTATAAAGAAGGGATAGTCATCAGGAATAAGTACACATATATATGCTTTTTTTTTTTTTTTTGCAGTTTTTGGCTGGGGCTGGGTTTGAACCTGCCACCTCCAGTATATGGGGCCAGCGCCCTACTCCTTTGAGCCACAGGCATCGCCCTGTATGCATTTTTTTTTTATTTGAAACTTTAAAAAGGCATTACTTAGTGACACTTAGTTGCATTGTTTACTAATTGTGAAAATTCACATTTATTTATATTTTGGGGATTCCACATAAATTGGACAAGAGTTGGCACTTACTAGAAAATGTAAATTTTCCTATGAAACCTTTTGTTTTTCTTATTAATCTAATAATTTTGAGCTCAAGTTCTAGGAAATTATGACTTTCAAGTAGATTTGAAAGAAGACTTTTGCTGATATAATCATTGTTATTGTACCAACTTGAATCTTATTCACACGAATGTTCTTGCTTATTGCTGTTTTTTGTATATAGCACTGAAACTGCTAATTCATTGCTGAGCACATGAACATTCAGGAGTAATTACTTTTTATCCTAGATTCCTTGTAGTGAAGAATATTTGACCTTTCCTGCTTCTATTATAACCCCTGCAGTTCCCTAGTTCTGTTGTGACCAGGTATGCAGATTGATTATTTGGGACACATGTTACTCTATATATCTACTAGCTCATGAGTTCTAGATAAGGCCATGGGAAGGAATAAAGTGTGTTTGCATTTTGGACACTTTAGCACCACTCTCTAACCTAATAGTTGTGACTGATTATGATAGCTGGCTATAGGTTGTGTCACCATTAAATAAGGCAGCTAAACTGTCAACTATACAATGCAAACTAAAGTCATCCTGCAGTTTATAAGTGGATAGCAGAACATTCCCACTACTGCAAGAGGATTTGCTAGGAGAGTTTTAAATAGTGCCAAAGACACATGAGAACAAAGCCTTCCCTTTTTGGGCTCAGGTCCAAAAAAGTAGTTTTGGCATTAAAGAGAAAAGGTTTATGGTCGAGAATAGCCTTGCTTTCTCTTCCCCCTCTTACTCCCTGGACCAAGTTTTGGTGATGAAATATAAAACCATTAGTGTCTCAAGTCAGCTTATCTCTGTATCCAGCAACTTGCTAAAGAAAAGTGTTCAGAATTGCATTGTGTGATATAATGCTTTATTCTTGTTGACTGTTCCCCAAAATACTGAATGTCACACATTTTAATGACTAAAAACAAATTAGTAAAAATTTCTTACCTAAGTAGAGAAAATCAGCCACACCTAAGCCAAAATGAAATGGTATTTTTCAAGTTCAGTCTCTCTGTCTTGTTTCTCTCTCCCTTTCTTTCCATTAAACACATACACATAGCACCTCCCCCCAGCACCCAGACATATACAGGTCTTGCTGAAGTATTGCCTTTTCACTCCTTGCTGCCAAGGGACTGGGTGTTCCAGGATCTTGAGTGAGCCAAACTGCTTACACTGAATTCTGTGCTGTAGCAAGGGTACTGTTGTGCTGGTGCACGCACGCTTTTTCCTGTAAATTCCTGAGGGCTTTATTAAAAATAAATCTCATTTTATAAATCATTTTTTGAGCATTGATAGAGTTTGGGTTTGTAAGCAAATGTTACCCATCTGCTTTATTCTTTTGGTTATCTATTTCATACTTTTACTTCTGGAGCGAATTACTGTTTTCATACCATTAGGTTATACCTCTGCTGTAGCTGTATCATTTTGTGTTATTTAGAGCACAAGAGCTAAATTTTATACGTGGATCATTATGAAAGTTTTGAGATACACAAAAATCAGGAAGCTGAAGCCATGCAGATGGAAAGAGATGAAGCCCTACCAGCCACACAGATAAGCCGAGCAAGTTGACACTTACACAGTGATTCAGAAAGGGCGCCATAGACTGTAATAGACCATACCACAGTCTATCTCAAAACTTTCATAGTAATGTAAGTATCGGCCAAAGAGAAAATCTGTCACAAAAGTTAGTCAAAAGATATAGAAAAGTTTATGCTGTCAGTTACTCTTTTTTTTAATGTCTACTCTAGGATTAATTTTAATGTCCTATGGGAAATTGCCACATTAAATGCATTGGTAACAGCACTTACATGTTTTGTAAAAATTTTTTGCTTAAAGAATATAATATATTTAAAACGTTTATTCATTCCTTCCTAAATACTTAGGCAGCCACTTGTGTCTAATTTTTTTGGATACAGTATTCTTTAAACCATTAAATGTCATCATTTTAGCATTCCATCTCTGTAGTCTACAAATCTCTTACCCATGAAAATGGGTCAAAATTTTGAGTTTTTTAGGATCATGTGTGTCAGTTTGAAGTTTGGAGACGTTAGTCATTGCAGAAACCTATCACCTGTGATTCCCGCTGTGGGGTTAGAAATGGGATAGAGAGCAGAAAAGAGGGAAGGTGGCTAGAATCAGTCTCGGGGACCAGTGAACTACAGAACCTGCTTGGGTTTCTTTCTAAGTTGGTAGACTCTGATACAGAGGAAAAGTAGGGCACAATAGACCTGGCCACCCTTGATTTCTAATTAACATTTTCCTGCTTGTTCATATTATAATTCATTTTTAATAAGACCAGCTATCAGGCAGGCATTTAGCTTGCTGTTTCAAAAATTGGTAGCAGATTAACTTCTGCATTTATAAAGTGATGTTCAGAATCACTGACGATTTCTTTTAGAACTTTAAACATTATAAAACCCTTTGAACTCAAGCTTATTTCAAGATCTCTATGATTACTTTTGGAGGATTAATGCAAAAACATAGAAAGAATTCCATGATAATTCTTTGACCTCTCAAGAGTCAAGGCAGCCTGCTTTTTGTGAAGGTGAGACAATGTAGGTTTCTCTTTCAGAACCAGAAATTATTCTGATACTAAACTCCAGATTCCTTAACTGTTTCTGTTAAAATGAGAAGCCTAATCAAATTGCAGCTTAAATTCAAGAGTTTAGACATCCCTTATGAACATATTTGGTTTCTTCTTTCCCCTTTTAGCTTTTAGAGAGGGATTTCCAATTGTCGTTAGTAGAAAGACATTTAACCTGCTGCCTGACTACTTATTGTAGTGTGGACTAAGTGTAGCCTTGGCTCAGGCTCATGAGTCCTGTCCCCAGTACTGTCTTATACCACTTCTGCAGAATTTTGAGTACTTTAACCTTTTGAGTTTGATAGCCCTCATCTGGAAGTAGAAATGATACCTTTCCTACTTACAGAATTTGGGAAGAGCAAATGAGATGATACATGCAAAATCAGAAGGGTATGGAGGGAGGTGCCTGTGGCTCAAAGGAGTAGGGCGCCGGCCCCATATGTCAGAGGTGGCGGCTTCAAACCCAGCCCCAGCCAGAAACTGCAAAAAAAAAAGATGGAGACTTTACATCTTTGGATTGGTGCCTGTGGCTCAAGCAGCTTAGGTGCCAGCCATATACACCTGAGCTAGCAGGTTTGAATCCAGCCCGGGCCCGCCAAACAAGAATGATGGCTGCAACCAAAAAAAATAGCCGGGCATTGTGGCAGGTTGCCTGTAATCCCACCTACTTGGGAGGCTGAGGCAGGAGAATCGCTTGAGCCCAGGAGTTGGAGGTTGCCATGAGCTATGATGCCAGGGCACTCTGTCCAGGGTGATCACTTGAGGCTGTGTCTCAAAATAAATAAATAAATAAATAAATAAATCGGGAGATAAGTTTTGTCAGAGCACAAAGTTACATTATCTTGTCTTGGAAATTATTCATTTCTTTGTCTTTGCTTTTATCTGTTCTTCACATAGCATATGAAGAAGTTATATCTAGTGTTAACTTTATCTGTTTAAGCCTTCCAAAAATCCAGAAAACATCAGTAAGAAATTTTAAACATTTTTGCTTATGTGAAGTTCTTATAAAATAAGGCAAACTGGTAGGGCGCCAGCCCCATATGCTGGAGATGGCGGGTTCAAACCCAGCCCTGGCCAAAAAACTGTACAATAAGGCACACTGTAAATAAATAAATTTAGACTTCATTGTTTTTGCTGTACTAGAGAAGAGGCAAAGCTCCAGGCTACAGATTTTGTTGAATTATAATGCTAATGTTTTTTCCCAGCAAAACTGGAGATATACTTGGTGTGCACATGCATTATAAGTGATGATCATTAACACTTTGGAAGAGCTTTACAGAGTGCTTGTCCAGACTCTGCCTCACATAGGCATCATTCCTCTTCGTGGTTGGTGAGAACACCAGGGAAAGTCAGGTGGTCTACCCAACTTTGCAGGGTAGTAAGGGGGAGAGTGGAAACTGATCCACCACTGTATTCAAGGTACTCCTTTTTAGCCCCTTCTTAGCTCACACCTGAGTGTCCTTGTCACAATCCCAGGCAGCTTTCTTGGGTACTTAAGGCATTTTAAAATTTATTTCTTCGCAACTAGTCAAAACTATTAGAGCTCTTTATAAATGGGTGGGGGCGCTAGTTTTTATTTCCAGTGATTTTTAAATTTAAGCTCATTTCAGACTTCAGCATTCTTTTAATTGATGTGTTCTAGTTGTTGATAATGCCTATTTACTAAGTTGAGTAAAGAAAATAACATCTGGGGATGGCGCCTGTGGCTCAGTCAGTAGGGTGCCAGCCCCATATACCAAGGGTGCTGGGTTCAAACCCGGCTCGGTCAAACTGCAACCAAAAAAAAATTAACAGATCTAAGGCCAGGATCTAGAATTCAGTTGTGCCTAAGTGGACTTCAGTTCATTTATTCTTACTGATATTTGTTCTCTGCTAGTGAAATAAGTTAATAGATGTCTGCCTGTCAAATGTGGGGCCTTTATTTTGAGTTTAGCAGGCACTTTCCTTGATAATTAAAGAGCTTAGTGGCTCTGAGAGAATGCAATAATCTGCCTGACCCCTATGTCTTCCCAAAAAAGGAGATTATCATTTAGTTTATGGAAAGGTTACTCAGGCAAAACTGAAATCTCCTTCAAGACAAGATAAATATCTTTGTCCTTAACTGTGTTTTTTACATTTTGTTATTTGGTTTTTCTTCGGTAATAATAGTAATAATAGTTTGCCATACCCTAAATCTTTCCTGTGAGCTGCTTGTGGAAACTTAACGCTGCATTAATCACTTCAACTCACTGCGTGTTTACTGACATACTTTGCTGCATGTTCACTACTGTGCTGTGCCCGAGACCGAGATGTGCCCCAGTAAACACTGGCATCAAGTCATGGGAGTTGAGATCTTGTGTTCTCTAGCTAGTGATTGATCACCACTGGCCAGGTTCATGAGACTACTCTTGGAAAAAACTGAGGTTCCACCTAAATTTGACAGTCTTCGTGTGTATGCTGAGTATGAGGACAGATTAATGAATGCTGCCTATTAATCATACTTTTAGGGTACAACTAATGTAGACAAAGAAAAAAGATGAAATAAATACTGTTGTGCTTTAAGAAACCCCTTTTAATTAAAA
The DNA here is from genome assembly GCA_963573935.1 of Arctocebus calabarensis. Taxonomy (NCBI): domain Eukaryota; kingdom Metazoa; phylum Chordata; class Mammalia; order Primates; family Lorisidae; genus Arctocebus; species Arctocebus calabarensis. Next base: position 14,045 of record CAUYON010008090.1, on the reverse strand, counting down.
CGTGAGTTGACACTCCCCCAAATTATAAATGATGATTCAGTATTAGGGCCCTAAAGATGATTATTCTGTATAACATTTTGTTTATATACAGCTTTTAGGAAAAAAAACTTGAATAAAGTAAGATATGTTTAATTTTGTATCTTGCATTAATAGTAGTCCACCTTCATGGCCTCTGTTTCTCTCTAATGATACCTTTGGTCCATTGAACCTTGGGTTGCTCAGAATCTGGCATAAGCTGAGGATTGAGAAATGAATGCATAGTTCCTGCAGGCAATCTTAATTCCTTGGTAAGTAGGCCCAGGCTCAGCCTTTGACAGCGTAAGGGAGAAATGTTAGCTTAGATTCCTCCCAGAAGAGCAGCAGTATTTCCTGAAAGAGAGAGGAGAGGATCCTGTGGAGGAGCCAGGGCGCTGGGGACCGGAGACTCAGGCCAGGCGGGCTCAGCAGTAGCACCAGCACTGGGGAGGGCTGCAAAGGCTCCTGTCAAAGCAGCTTGGTGGAGTGGGGGGAGTGGGAGTGGGAAGGAAGTGACCACACCTCAGTGAGGGACAAAGAGGGATGTGCGGGAGCACAAGCTACTGGGGAGGAGGGACAGGGGAGAGAAGTGGAAGCCAGAAGGTTACAGAGACCAACCGAGCAGTAGGGGTTTGGTTGGTTTTATTTTAGGACAAGAAGAGGGGGAAATGTTACAGGTTGAAGACATGGAGCAAAGAAAGGAGGGAGTTGTGTTTGTTGTTCAACTAGTGAGCATGCTTTTCTGAAGCGCTTACATTGCTCAAGGCGGCACAGACTGAGAGGGGTTGATTGATGGTTAAATGGAAGCCTGTTTGTGAGGAAGAGCTTAGCATGGTTCATGAAGTAGGACATTTGTAGATGAGTATTCCATTTAAATTAACTCTGGCTTGTGTTGTAACAAAACATTCATTCCTCAACAGATTTATTAAGAATTGTTTATGTGAAGGCACTAGGAATACAGTGATAAAACAAAAAATTCTGTTCTCATAAAGATTACATTCTGGGTGGCGCCTGTGGCTCAAAGGAGTAGGATGCCGGCCCCATATGCCTGAGATGGCAGGTTCAAAACCAGCCCTGACCAAAACGGCAAAAAAAAAAAAAAAAAAAAAGATTACATTCTAATGGTGTGTGATGCACTTTTGGGGGCAGGACACGATAATAAGAGGGACTTTACCTAACAAGTGCAATCAATGTAACCTGGTTCTTTGTACCCTCAATGAATCTCCAACAATTAAATAAAAAAGAAAAGAAAAAAAGATTACATTCTAACAAAAACATGGCTGTAAGTGTGCCTACAACCCATTACATGGTTTCTACTTGAATTTCTCTACCCTCTTCCTAATTGTTGCTTTCAGCTACCTCATGGAAATACTATCCTTTTGCACATTTTAGGTAGGTCAGTTTGTGTGCCTGAGTGGTGGACCAGTCAGATTTCGATGTTGAAGGAATAGGGTGTGGTAAAATGGCTGATAATCCAAGAGTACTTTCTTGGTAATCATAAAATGCCAGTTTTTAAAATTATTTTTTAGAAAAATAATTAAGTCTATTTAGAAATACCCCTGGAGAAATTACTTGTCTTTGTGCATACCGACATGCTCTCCTGTATAGAAAGTGGTAGAGGTACGGCTAACACTTTGGCATTTGTGTTTCAAGTAGAGGATGACTTTAGGGAGATACTCGGCTATCTGGGTAGCCATTGTTGTACTCCCTAAGCAGTGTTTTGAAGTTTGTCTTGTCTAGTATATATGAATGTCATATTGTGATGGTAGAGTTGTTGAGAACCACTGCATTCAGCTTGTTGAATGTTTTGGCCTTCCATGCAGCAATCCCCACTGGAAAGTCAGCAAAGATAAGGGGACCCAGAAACATGCTATGCATCTGGCCATGTTAAGTAATGCTTACTCAGAACAATGAACCAACTTGATTCAAGTCTCAAGTCTTATGTTTTACCTTAATTCGTTTGAATTGTATATTTTAGTTATCTTTATGTTTTTAACATAAAATCATCATAGAGCACCCCTTACAAATCTTGGAGTAGAATTCTATTCATGCTGTTTTTCATGCCCATGTTTTGGTTTCAAGTGTATCCTGCCAGGTGTATCCCTCACCCTAAGGTAAAGAGAACCCAGGTGTGGGGAATCTGGATTCAGAGTCCCACCACTGCCCCTTCATGGACAACACCTACTCCTTCGCCCCTCAGTTAGTTCCCCAATAGGATGTAGCCTCATAGCTTTTGCTTTTCCCCTCCCAGGCATATAGTCTATGGGATTTTCTTCAAAGCATTTTATTTCTACTAACCACAGAAAAATCAACAGCCATTAGCAAAATTACAGACAGGGCTAAGTTCTAAAGTTATGGGAAAGTTTGTTTTCCCTGAAATATAAATGAATCTAAACTCATGTTTCTTAGTTTCTTTCACTGACCATCTCTTAGCGTTTTCCTGGGGTTGAAATCTGTCTTTTTCCCCTAAGAGTGGTGTTGGAGCTCTCTCTGCAGTGCCTCCAGTAATGGTGGGCACTTGGCTCACACAAAACCCTCAGTGACACTTATTTACATCTTAGAGATCTTTCTGGTGTGGAGGTTCATATTGGAAAGACGTTGCTTCCTCACGGCCTGCTGTGTACAAATAGTGGGCATTTAGGAGTTAGTACTGCTGGAATAAAGTAAGACAAAGGCCTTCCCAGGAGTAATACGCAGTCCAAGGGGAAAGAGCAGTCTATTCTTGTATTCAGCACAACTATTGACTACCTCCCTCATGTCAAGCTTTCTGCTTAGGGCAGAGACGTAAAGTTGAACCCCATTTCTCTCCTCAGGGATCTCACAGTCAAGTGTTAGAAACATAAGTAATAAGCCATTGTAACTGTTATTTGCTGAGTGAGGACTAAGTTCGATTTTTTTCACACTGAGTTAGAGAGACTGACCAGTGGATGAGGCTGAAGGCAACATCTGACGCAGTTTCTCCAAAGAAGCAGGTGACCCTAGAGCTTGAGTAAGGAGCTGCAGGTTATTAAGACGAAGGGATGTGCCTAAAGAAAGCTAGATAAATTGGGGGGGTTATTGTCATTTTTTTTTTGCTACTTCTGTATGCTGAATAAATTCACATTTTGTTAACTGTCAGCTTTGTTTTTATTTCTTAATTTAAAAGTTTCAATGTTGATATCTTTAGTCCAGTATCAGCCAGAATGGTAATAAATACTCTAGTTAAAAAGAACATTGCTATGCATGCCTATGAAAAAGAGTTGCAGTCATGTTTTAATATATTGGAATAATATAATTGCTGTAGTACAAGGAGTTTTTTTTTTGCCTCATTTCTATTCAGATCATTCTTTCACATTTGAAAACTTTAAAATTAGAAAATGGTTATGATGAGGCATATACCAGGTAAAGTCATAAGTCAAAACCTGCCAGTTTAAAGTAAATGCAATTATTTGGTTCTACTAAATTGGAGCTTTTGCTAAGGTGAAAAGAAATGGGCATATTTATGAACAACTCCAGGATCTCATTGAAATAAGGAAGACAGTGATGATTCATACTATATTTAGGACAGGATGTTGGAGTTGAAGTGGCTTCTCTTTCAAGTGATTAGTGGGCAGATGGCATCTTTAAGGGAAGAGTGCCACCTACTGAATGGTTTTTTCCCTTCCCTCCCATTCAGTTCCTAGAATCTTCTGTTTCACTTTGAATCCTTAGTGTCTCCAGCTGTGTGGTATAGTTAACTCCTGTAAATAGGTAAATTATGGCAGACAGTGATCCCACCTTCCAGTAGATTGAATAGGGTAGATAGAATTTTCAGAGGGAATTTGTTCTTCCAAAACCAGGTACATAAACAAAAGCTAAACATAAGCATGAGTCAGCAGTTGGCAAGTCTCAGAACCTTCCATCATGTTAATGTATGCACTGACCCAAAAGGTTTTTTTGTTTGTTTTAGGCTGGGTACATGGACATTCAGTGAGTAGGAATAAGTGAACAAACATCCGAGAAGAAACAAACTACAAGTATTCTAAAAAAAAAATGAAGGGGACTGAGGACCCTATGACATTGGTCAGATCTGCTGAAGAGGCTTGATTCTCCTAGGGGATCATATTAGTACAGAGCTCATTTGATCACAACTTGGCCATAGAAAACTGGAGGGATTCCTGAAGTCAAGTTGCACATCCAAAGACCTACTTCAGAATAATCCATATGGTGTTTTTTTGGTAGTTCCTGACAGTATATTATTTCATCAGTGAAAAGTTGAGAATGCCGGCACCAGCAAACACACCAGGGTCAGAATTAAGGGACATTATTTGAGAGTTTCACATAGTTATTATTTTGAGTATATTGGAACGTTTTTGAAGTTGTGGCTTAATTTATTGTTAGACATCAGTCATCTCCAGCTTTTTCCGCTTGTTGATTGGACAGTGCAAGTAGAGAGTGATCTTGAAAGAGGTAGACTGAATGCTAACTTGATTTATACTAAGTATACAGATGACTCATACAATCTGTGAGGAATGATATTAAGATCCTGAAGTGAAAAACAAAAAATTATATGAAATATTTGAATTCATTCCACATAAAATGTTATGCTTTCTAAACCAAATAGGTCAAATTTGTGTCCCTAGATGTTAACCAAAGGTGAGTCACCTTTTTCCCCCTAGTTTATAAAGTACAGCTGGTCCTCAGATAATATTGTTTCATTCAGCATCATTTTGTTGATCAGGACTACTGTCTGTGTGCAGTTAGCACCTTTTCCCAAGTCTCCATGAGTTTCCTCCAGGCTCTGGTTCCTTCTCAGGTTCAGAGGTTGCCTGTTGCCTTCACTTGTGTGTCTGCACGGTCCCAGTGAGAGTGAGTGTGGGTGTGTGAGTGTGCCCTTGTTGAAATAGCATCCTGTGAGTGTGGGTATGTGAGTGTGCCCTGTGATGGAATGAGCGAGTGTGGGTGTGTGTGTGTGCCCTTGATGGAATGAGTGAGTGTTGGTGTGTGAGTGTGCCCTTGATGGAATGGTATCCTGGTCACTCTGGGCTATGAGGTGTAAGGATAGGCCTCAGCCACCTGTGACCCTGAACTGGGAGAAATGGGTGAATAATTATCTTCTTTGTTAATATTTTTCAAGTGTATATATAATTCACATTTATTTTAGTGTTTAATGGTAAAAGTGTTTTCTATCTTCAGAAGTTTGATGATGTTTTGTGACCGGAAATATGCCACGGAACTTAACTCTTACTTTTGTCATTTAGCTTAGTGTCAAATTGGTTTCAATATATCCTTTCGCTTAAAGTTGCAGTTTCTAAGAACCCATGAAATGACATTAAGTGAGGACTTATTGTATACCTTGCCAGTGATATCTACTCATGCTACTTAAATATTAGTTGGCTGAAAAGCAAGTAAGCAAGTGTTCTTTGAAAACATTCTAGTTTTTTTTTCATCTTTTATACTTTGCTTCTTTTTTTATTTTTTGTTTTTATTAAATCATAATTGTATGTTTATGCATTTATGGGGTTCACTGTACTGACTTGATATACAGTGTGAAATGTTTACATTGAAATGATTAAAACAGCCATCACAATTATATTCTTTTATTAATAGTTTTGAAATGGTCCATTGCATCATGCACATTAGGTGACGTCCCCCCAAATACCCTCGCTGCTCCCCCGGCCCCTCCCCTCTCTCTCCTTTTCCCTTCGACTTTCTGGACTATGTTTTACCATTCATATGAACGTGTGCGTGATTCTATAGTGGTATTGAGTACATTGGATACTTTTTTTTCCATACCCAAGATACTTTACTAAGAAGAGTATGTTCTAGCTCCATCCATATAAACATAAAAGATGTGAAGTCTCCATCTTTTAATGACTGCATAGTATTCCATGGTATACATTTACCAACATTTGTTAATCCATTTATGGGTTGCTGGGCACTTGGGCTATTGCCATGTCTTGGCTATTATGAATTGGGGTACAATAAACATCCTGGTGCAAATGTCTTTGCTGTAAAATGATTTTTGTTCATCTGGGTATCTCCCTGATAGAGGAATTGCAGGAACAAATAGTAGGTCTACTTTTAGTTCCTTGAGTATTCTCCAAACGTCTTTCCAAAAAGATCGTATTAGCTTTCATTCCCACCAGCAGTGGAGAAGTGTTCACTTCTCTCCACATCCACACCCACATCTGGTTGAGGGATTTTGTGATGTGGGCTCTTCTTACTGGAGTAAGGTGACATCTCAGAGTGGTGTTGATTTGCATTTCTTTGTTGATTACAGATGATGAGTATTTATTCATGTGGTTTATAGGCCATGCTTCTGTCTTCATCAAAGAAGTTTCTCTTCAAGTCTCTTGCCCACATAGAAATGGAGTTGTTTGTTTCTTATTGATTAGTTCAAGTTTTCTGTAGATTCTAGTTATCAGACCTGTTAGGTCTGTGAAATCACTGTCTGATCTTTGTGCTCGGGTTCTTGGTCTACCACATCCCAGGGCAGCAGTAGGTGTAAACCATACTTTTCCATTTTCTTCCCAGTCAATGACTCAAAGGCCACATGGCCGAGTGCACTTTGCAAGGGTAGTTTCACACTTGCCTTCAAAGTTGCAGTGGAGGATGATAGAAAGTCTTTTCCTCTGTCAGGTGTGTGAAATCCATGTCTGGTCTTAGTGCTTGGGGTCTGGGTCTACACCATCTCAGAGCTCCAGCAGGTGTAGTCCACACTCTTCAATATTCTTACAACTCTGTGACCCTGTTCATCAGCTTCTCAAGAAGATCCTTGGCCCTGCTCCAGTGAGTAGTAATTGTCTCAACATTATAGGTTTTAATAATACAAACGCAAAACTATTTTAGCAGTAATTGTGTTTTCATATTAGCAGTGTCCCAGTTTTTTTCTCTTAAAAAAAAAAAAAGGCAAACCGTAACTTCTTTAATGTGACACAGATTCAATACTTATTATGTGACATGATGATATTATTCTAGAGAACAGAATAATGTGTGTGTCTGCAGAGAGCCTGAGCTGGGAGTGAAAGTTCCGACTGGGGCTGAGACGCGCTCAGAGTGCGTTCCGTCTCGTTTCTCATTCCAGGTTACTACTTCTCATCTTTTTGACTCGTAACACTGAAACATGTGAAATTGTTAAGTATCTTTTAAGGAAATTTCTGGCTCATTTATTTTAAAAGAAGACTATAAAAGTTAATATTTTTAGTGTAAAACGACCTTAAAACCCATGCTTGGTGCTCTCTACTTTTCTCTGTTCCTGTTAGAAATCTGATCTTTCTGAGGGCTTTTGCTAGTCTCTTTACACTTTATACTTGCCCCCTTTAGTTATTAAGTTTGAATAGCTCTTAACGATAGTGAATATTGATAGAGTCTGAAAGTTTATCATATTTCCTAGCCCGAGTCATCACAAGGGGTCTGCAAATCCATATAACTGCCACATAGATGATGACAATACTTTTAGAAGGGATTCCCACACTTGAAAACATTGGGAGCTACTGGATTTACAGGAATGGCAAGAATATTTCATATGGATGTTGAAATCCATGGATCAACATGATCCATGTTGTGGATCAACAACGACAGACAGGCCCACAAGAGAGAAAAATACAATTAAGTTCAAGAAAGGAGAGAGAATGGTTAAGTTCCCACCTAACAGGTGCAATGTAGGGTATATGGCACACTGCCTGGATGAAGGATTCAGTTACAACTTGGACTTTACCTTACAAACACAAACAATGTAATGAACCCTCATATTAATCCCCCCAAAAGAATATTTCACACCAAAAAAATTATTGGAAGGTTTTCTCCAGATTTAACAGTTAAGAGCGGCGCCTGTGGCTCAAAGGAGTAGGGCACCGGCCCCATATGCCAGAGGTGGCTGGTTCAAACCCAGCCCCGGCCAAAACCTGCAAACCCCCCCAAAAAAATACAAAAAACAGATTTAACAGATAATGGGAGTTTATAGTTCCAGTTGAACTTTATGTTTTCTGGTGGTGTATCTTCCTGGCAGTAACAGCATTGTGGTAATAAATGAATCGTAATGTTCATCCTGAATAACCCTAGGCTTTGTAGTATGGTCTGATTTTTGTAGGTTCTTGAGTTCCACAAAGGTTGTGAATTACTGAGAGCATGTCACTGGTTAATGGCATAATCAGGACTGAAATGCAAATTTCCGGACTCCCAAATCCTATGATTTTCCTTCCCATGAAGCCTCCCACAGTATAGAATTTAGAAGTTTAGTGGCACATGTTTATATTTAAGGAAATATTTTAAGCATAAAGAAAACTATAGAGGGAGTATGTTAAAGAATAATAAATAGCCATAAAGCCTTCACCAATGTTTAATAAATGTTAATGTTTTGCCGTATTTGTTGTAGTTGGATGTGTATTGTTTTCAAATAAATTAATATTAACAAATATTAATAGTTAATAGTTAAAGCCTCTTTTATATTCTGACTGGACCCTCTTCTCTCCCTCCTTGCCCCCAGAAGCAGCCTTGTACAATAGACTTTTCACTTTCCAGATGTCTACCATTAACATCGTTAACCTTCTAAAACAGAAAAATTAGTTTTATTTTGCTCATTCCATCTGTTTTTCAAATAATGTACTATTAAAAGAAACTATGAAACATCATAGAGGAAAAAGGAGGACAGGGCTTTGAAGCCAGACAGACCTGGGTTCGAAACCCAGAGTTCCTTCCAACTGTGGAGAATTGATCAAGCTACTTAATCTTTCTGCAAGAGCTGCTTTATCTACATCACAAAGATGATGAGCCTTACCTTGTTATCTTTGATGAGACTTAGAGCCACCTTGTGGACAGCACTTAGCATAGTACATAGAACAGAGGAGGTGTTTCATACAGTAGTAGTTGTGATTACATTTATTGTGTGCTTACCATGTACTTGGTGATGCTGTAAGTGCTGCTTCTGTGTTCATTCATTTTAAAACTGAACTGAGACCAGCCTGAGCAAGAGCTAGACCTTGTCTCTAAAAAAAAAAGAAAGAAAGAAAGTAGCAAGGCATTATGTTGGGCACTTGTAGTCCCAGCAATGTGGGATGCTGAGTCAAAAGGATCACTTGAGCCCAAGAGTTTGAGGTTGCTGTGAGCTAAAATGCTATGGCACTCTACCCAGGGTGACTAAGTGAGACTCTATCTTAAGAAAAAAAAATAACTGAGCTGAGAACCATCTATGAAGGACTTAGAACAGGGCATGGCACATAGTTGGTGAGTCATAACTATTAGCTATTAACTGTTACCCCATTTTACAGAAGAAATTAATGGAAGGAAATCTGGGAAGTTCACTTTCTTCTAAGTACTTTACGTATATATTAACTCAAGTAGCCATTTGGTAGGTACTGTTATCCTCATTCTGTATGACTTAGGAAATTGAGGCATAGAGAGGTTAAATAACTTTGACCAAGGTCAAATTGCTTGTAAATGTCAGACCTTGGATTTGAACCCAGGCATCCGGGCTACAGAGCTCATGCCCCTAATCATAAGTGTGGTCTGACTTCTTATTTATCTGCCTTATCCTGACATGTCTTTTAGGTTGTGTGATCTCTATTGACTACAAAGCCCTTCTGGTTTTGTTGTAGATACAACCCGCATTTTCTCATATGACCCAGGCTGTTAAAGGGGTCACTTTGATGGAAGCTACCCAGATTTACTGATTTCAGTGGCTATCCTCTCACATCCCAGTTCTTCCTAAAGTCCCCAGTGTGGGTCTTACATGTGCTGTTGAAAAGATTTGGTCAGTTGCCCTGTCACCTTCTCTGTGGACAACACTCCTTCCCCATCCATTGGAATCACCTCCCCCAGCCACAGTGGTCTCCCTGCCTGTGTTGGGCACGGATGCCTCTCTGGTCCACCTGCTTGCCCCCAGTCACGCCATTGCCAGAGCTGAGGACGCACAGCGCTCACACTGTACAACATTCCAGGGCCTGTTCCAATGACGAGAACCATTCTCTGGGCCCCTTTAATTTATTTCATATTCTGGTCTTGTAGCCATATAGAGATTTTTTAAAGAAAATGGTGTTTCTGGGGGTTTTTTGTTCATAGTTTATCTTCACCCCAAACCTAAGACCTTGGCAGAGAAGGGGCAAATCCTTATGACAGACCCTGCCTTCTTCAAGTGGTTGTATTGAGTCAGACTTGAGTATCTGATGGCCATTTCCCCTAGGGTTGGTTCACACCAGCAGACTTTACCCTTCTGGTTGTCAAATAATCTTTTCCCCCCTGTATTCTTCATTTTGAATTCTAGGAGCCTGAATGGCATAATGATGTGCTGGATTTTATTATAGCTTAATAAATATTGTACTGAGACCTTAAGACAGCCAGTGTCAGTTTCTTCTCTGGATTTTTCTTCAAAGAAGTGCTTACTTAACTGGAGCCAAAGGATCTATAGAGATGACCCAGTACAGATTTATTACAGTGTACAAGTGTTCCAGGGGACACTGCTGTATCAGGATTCTGCTGTAAAGGATTTCCCATGCCAAATAAGTGTGAAGAATGCTGTGTATTTTCTTTTTCCCCAGGAGAATTGAGATGCATGTAGGGCTTTATTAGAAGCTCTGAGATGTGCTATAGAATCATAGGATGTTTAGTATTATAGACAAACATATGCTAAAGTTGCATCTTCTGTCTAGAATACCTTCTTTTAGTCTTCACTAGCTCCATGCCTGCCAATTCTGTTTTTTGGGTTTTTTTCTTTAAAATTATTCAAGCATTACCTCCTCTGTGGATCTTTCCAGGACTCCTCTAGATAAAATTAAGGATGGAGACCCCTCTATCTTACAACTATTTATGGAATGTTACTGTGGCAGAGATGACATTTTGTTTTCTTCTGCTAGACTAAGTATGTAGAGGAATAGACCTTGTTTTATTTAATCTTTTACTTTTTATTTTTATTCTCTGTTGCCTGGTCAATGCTTATATGTGGAAGGTGTACCAGCATTCATTGAATGGAGTGGTTCACCAGCATTAAAGGCATTGAAGAGAAAAACTGAATTTGTCAGGAAGTCAGTCTTCCTCATTCTGAGCATCCCAGTTAACAGGCCTTTCTGCCGGCTAGAAGGAGGTAGTACACGGCTAACTGTTGCACTGGGCTTGAAAGAAATCATTCTTCTAGCAAAGGCTGTAAGACGGCCTTGTGTTCTTATAGTGATAAGGATTAATCACTATCCCTGCCTCTTTATTAATCTCAGTCCATTAAAAACACTTATGGGGTTTTCAGTTAAAATAGAAGGTACTCAAAATAGACATATTTAAGTGGCTTTTCTTAAAATATGGGTGGGGAATATGGATAGTAACAGATCACTTTCCTAAGTACGTATTAGCCCTGGTCACTTGACCGCTTAGAACAATGCTTAGACTGGACTGCTCCCTACATCTCTTCAGAGATAAATGACTTAGTAAAAATGGAGTCAACTCACCCATTTGGAGAAGATCCCAAGGAAGAACGTATACCAGAGCGTCCACATAACACCTGACTTGGAATTTTTCTGATAAAAATGAAACAGTGAAGGAGCAGCTGTTTTCTGAGGACAGCAGCATGCCGTGTGCCATGCGCCCTGTACCAGGCTGTCGGAGGGAGGGCAGGGTGTGCTGCTCAGCTGAGAACACCCCTCAGCTTGGGACAGGAACTTCGACCTGCTTCTCTGGTGTGGCTTAAGCTCTCACTAGGCTTACACGTCATTTGTAGACATTCCCAGTCCTACTTTTGTCAACTTGCACAAAAGGGGAATTCTCAAAAGGAAATACACATTTAGCCAGGTACTATTTTTAAAAAAAGAGAGAGAGCAAGAGACCATCCTTTTCCTTGCTTACTGATCTGTGTGTAACAATTAGGGAAGAGGATGCGCACAGCGTCCCATGTTTTCCCAAAGGTTTCTGAAGGTTTTTCATCAAGTACTGAGCACACAACAAGGGAAGGAATAAACAGGGTAATTTTTAGCAGAAAATATCAAAAGAATTCAGGCTTTCATAGGTTCTTGTTGGAAAGAAACAAATGGAACTATATTGATCTTAAATGCCCTCTAAACCACTGGCGGTCAGAAAATTAAGCCTGATAAGTTTTCCCAGTGGAGAAGAAAAGGGTTGTGTGCGAAGGAGGCTTAAAGGCAGCTCAGAAGTACTGTTACGGAGGTGATTATTTCCATGAGTGAGAAAAGTGTTTTTTCTAAATAGTGTAAGTGGTAGTAAACCTTCCAGAGCCAGCCAGGAACTTTTTACAGTTTGTGTGTTTTCTCTGTCATAAATAATGGAGCAGCATTGTTCTTCTGCCACTAGGTTTTCACATCTTTTCTGAAGTGAGGATTCTTACAGAATCATCAAACTTATATTACCCAGTTCTTACTATTTTTATGATTATTACTTGCCTATGTGAATATTACCAACAAATGTTAGTTAATAATTTGTGGCAAGTCAGCAGATTTCATTCTACTCAAGTCTCAGGTCACCTGTAGAACTAAAAGCATGTTGGATTCACAATAGCCTGATTTGTTTTCATTTTGCTCACACACAAACTTGAAGTATCTGCCCTCATCTCTTGCTTTTTCTCCTCAGCTGCTTTTTAAAAAATCACTTTACATGATCTCAAATTGCTAGTTTTCTAGGACTTTCATTTCATTTCCAGGCTAACTTAATTACTAACTTGATTCGCCTATTCTCTTTGAGTTTTCTAAATGATATTTACTTATATATAAGCATGTCTCCCTGAAAGTCCAGCCTTGTCATTTTATCTTAGATGTGTCAGTAACTGTTGAAGTATAATCTAAAATATGTGTATATTAATTTTATAAGATTTACTTTTTTTTTTTTTTTGAGACAGAGCCTCAAGCTGTCACCCTGGATAGAGTGCTGTGGCATCACAGCTCACAGCAACCTCCAATTCCTGGGCTCAAGGAGTCTCCTGCCTCCGCCTCCCAAGTAGCTGGGACTACAGGCGCCCACCACAACGCCTGGCCATTTTTTTGGTTGCAGCCGTCATTGTTGTTTGGCAGGCCCGGGCTGGATTCGAACCCACCAGCTCAGGTGTATGTGGCTGGCGCCTTAGCCCGCTGAGCCACAGGCGCCAAGCCAGATTTACTTTTTTTTTTTTAAGAAAAGAGAAAGTTTATTAGTTTGCTAATAAATACAAGATTTACTTTTCATGCAGTTTTCTCAAATTCACATTTGAATATTTCTGTGAATATTTGTGACCAAGAAAGATGCCTTTTAATCATAAAATAGTCTTGAGTAAAGTTCCACAAAAGTGCATCTTTTAAAAGAAGACACATTAGAATCGTTTTCTTCACTTAATTATATATCCCCTATTCATTTTAACAGTATCCTAGTCTGTAGTTATATTTTATACATGTGTTATTTTATGTTTTCTTGGTATCTTAAATTTTTGTAACACACGCGGTTCAAGTTGTCAGTAATAATTTACTTAGAAATCCTTTAGAGTTTATTCAGTACTCTGTAGAATAACACTTGCTTCAAGTACAGCATGCACATATATTTCTAACATATAAGAATGTATAGTGTAGGAGAATGGTGTATCTGATACACAGTTTTCTTTGTGATTCACTGTCTTCTCTAAAGGGAGACTTGGTCAAAGGTAATTGACTGCCAAAAGAAAAAAAAAAGCCATACAGAGTTGCTACCTTTAGAATAGTTTGATACTAACTGGTAGCTTTCTGAGTTTTGTAAGTTCCCTATTATTTGCATGATGGCTGTTAAACTAATCTTTTACAAATTACTAATTTAGAAATAGGAAAAGCTTCCTTTTCTCTTTGAAATTGTTTACATGTCCCCAAAGGCACTAATTTGCCATAGAGTTTGGGTTGTTAAGGGCTGTTGTGTGTTCATTATAAGTGAAGATACAACTTCTACAGTGTTATTTCCTAGATCTTTGTAGATTAGAAGTGATAACCAGCTACTCTGACGCTGAGTCAGCTAGTACTTACCAAGTCTGTGGTATTTGTTGCCCTGAGTGCTTTGTTGTAGCCACAGGGGAAAAGCCCTGCCTTCAAAGAACTTACCCTGCAATGAACATTCTGATACAGATATCTTTGTTATAATGTGATTTT
>CAUYON010008085.1:0-11226 GCA_963573935.1 Arctocebus calabarensis | reverse complement strand
CTACTTGGGAGGCGGAGGCAGGAGACTCGCTTGAGCCCAGGAATTGGAGGTTGCTGTGAGCTGTGATGCTACGGCACTCTATCCAGGGTGACAGCTTGAGGCTCTGTCTCAAAAATAAAATAAAATAAAGTAAAGTAAAGTAAAATTTGGGCTGAAAATAGGAAGCATGGGTTATTTTGGACATATTAGAGGCAATAAAAAATATCTAACTAGAAATATAATACTAGAAATACGTCTCTGAAACTAATAGACTATAACGGAAATTGTGATTCAGCAATTATCAGTATGTAGAAGCTACTTGAAGACATGAGATGAATAAATGACAGCCATGAAAACGTGCAGAGCAGGAAGAGGACATCTTAGGTACAAAACTCCAGAAACAAAACCTCTTCAATAAAAGTAGAAGAAATCAGCAAGTTAAAAGAAGAGGTAATGGGCTCGGCGCCTGTGGCTCAGTGGGCTAAGGCGCCAGCCACGTACACCTGAGCTGGCGGGTTCGAATCCAGCCCAGTCCCGCCAAACAACAATGATGGCTGCAACCAAAAAATGGCCAGGCGTTGTGGCGGGCACCTGTGGTCCCAGCTACTTGGGAGGCAGAGGCAGGAGACTCGCTTGAGCCCAGGAATTGGAGGTTGCTGTGAGCTGTGATGTCACAGCACTCTCTCCAGGGTGACAGCTTGAGGCTCTGTCTCAAAAAAAAAAATAAAAAATAAAAAAGAAGAGGTAATGAAAGATAGGAGGAAAAGGGAAAATGGTATAACAGAAGCCCAGGAAGATACGTTTTTAGAAGGAAATCATCAAGAGTATCACATACTACAGAGCTTTCAACTAAGATGAGAAATGAAGAGAGAAGATTAAGCTGGCAAAGTCAGCAGTTTAACTTTTGCAAACCTTTTTTTTTTTTTTGCAAACAAATATAATTGAGGCAGAAGCTAATTGTTATAAGTTGGTAAGTAAAGGAATCTAAGTGTAGTCAATGTAAATCATTCTTTTAAGAAGTTTGTTGGAGGAAGATAGCTATGACTCTAAGAGGAAGATAGGGTTCCCCCCCCTTTTTTTCTTTTGGTGGCACCCAGAGAGGTTGAGTTTTTGAGTTAGAGAGATTTGAACATGTTTGAAGATTATTTAGAAAAAGGCAAACTGACTCAGCGCCTGTGACTCAACGGGCTAAGGCACCAGCCATGTATACCTGAGCTGGCGGGTTCAAATCTAGCCCAGGCCCGCCAAACAACAATGACAGCTGCAACCAAAAAGAAAAAGGCAAAGTAAGGAAAAGTTGCTGTTTTCTCTAGATAATGTTTGTAGAAGAGTGGTAGGGATAGCTTTGCCCTTGAAAAGGAATAATGACAATGAAAAATAATGGTAAGAATGCAGTGAAGGTGTTCCTTTATTCCTATTTTAAGAAAACATCCTCTCTGTGAAAGTCAGGATTTTTTTTGAGACAGAATCTCACTATGTCACTCTCGGTAGAGTGCCCTGGCATCACAGCTCACAATTCTCTTCCCTCAGCCTCCCAAGTAGCTGGGATTACAGGTGCCTACCACAGCGCCCTGCTATTTTCTAGAAAGGGGTCTCACTCTTGCTCAGGCTGGTCTCAAACTCCTGAGCTCAGGCAATTCACTCACCTCGGCCTCTCAGAGTGCTGGAATTACGCATATTAGCCATTTTGCCCAACTGGAAAGTCAGGATTTTAATACTTTGATCTTCACTATGGACCAGTTAGTTACATTTCTTCAGATTCTGTTTATACGATGCTGTGAGCATTGTAATGTATATGGAGAAGATTTAGATGATCCTAGAGCACTATTCTACTGGAGTCAGCAAAATTTTCAGAACCAGAGTGCCTTGCACTTGCCAACTGTAGGTGGCACTATGCCCACGGGAAATTGTAAATATATTAAACCATAAAATGCATAAAATTGTTTTCTTTTCTGAAGTTTAATCTCAGTGGAAATAACTTCTTGGTTAAACCTCGCCTTACATTTATTTATTTATTTTTTACTTATTTACTTATTTTTTGAGACAGTCTTGCTCTGTCACCCTGGGTAGAGTGCCATGGCATCATATCTCATGCCAACCTTAGTCTCTTGGGCTCAAGCAGTCCTCTTCCCTCAGCCTCCCAAGTGGCTGGGACTACAGAGGCCTGCCATGACACCCAGCTATTTTTACTTTTTTTTGTTTGTTTGTTTTTGAGACAGCCTCCAGCTATCACCTTGGGTAGAGTGCCATGGCATCACAGCTCACAGCAACCTCCAACTCCTGGGCTTAAGTGATTGATTCTCTTGCAGTAGCCTCCCTAGTAGCTGGGACTATAGATGCCCATCACAATGCCCGGCTATTTTTTGGTTGTAGTTGTCTTTGTTTGGCTGGCCCCGGTGGGATTCAAACCCAGCAGCTCTGGTGTATGTGGCTGGTACCACAGGCGCCACCTTACATTTTTTTTTACTAGAGATGGGGTCTTGCTCTTGCTCAAGCTGGTCTTGAACTCCTGAGCTCAAGGAGTCCACTTGCCTTGGCCTCTCAGAGTGCTAGGATTACAGGCGTGAGCCACCACACCTGGTCCTTACCTTAAATTTAAATGATGAAAGTGACAAATTTTTATGTTGAAGTTGTCTTTTTTTGGAAAAATAGACAAAATGTTAGAGTACATAAATGACTTATGAATTGAAATTTGTGTTATTGGTTTTTATCATCCCACCCAATGTCCACATGAAATAGAAGATGTTTAATTTTTTAACTTGTAAGTTGAGGATTTTAGTCACAAATGATTACTAACCTTAGCCTTATAACTTACCCTTTCTCTTTCTCATAAAAATCACTGAATTATATTGAGTTTTTCTTATAAAAACCCAAATATTCATGCTGTTACCTCAACAAGAATTCATAATGGAAAATAAAAAGGTAAATCAAGTAGTTTTCTCTCTCAGGAGAAATAAAGAACTAGTACCTAGAGTAAATATTCCCTAAAGCCTAAAAGAAGCAGAAGTTTTATTTAAGGAGAGGAGGAAGGCAGAATGACTTGATCTCTTTGGCAGATGCATATTTTACAGAATAAGTATTATTTGAACTGAGTATCAGAGGAAAAAAAAAAAACCTATGGATTTCTAGGATTGAAAGGCATTTGGATGGAGGAAACAACATGAATGTGAAGGTATTTAGGCAACTAATAATTCAGTATGATTAAAGCTTGGTTTGATAAACAGAAACCATTAAGAAAGGCAGACCAGGGTCATTTAAACTTTGAAATTCAGACTCTTTGAACTTAATGATAACTGTATAGTCAGTGGGGAGCCAATGAAAGTTTTTGAGCAAAGGGTGTGCTCCAAGGTAATCCGTCTGCCAAGGCCATGTGTGTCAGCTGAGGAAAAGGGTCATTGAGACCAGGAAGGAGACCAATTGGGCTGTTAGAACAGTAGAGAAAAAAACTGAAGTCAAGTTATACAAAGAAAGAAAGAAAGGGGGGAAGTTAAAAAAAAATTACAAGAGCGGAATGAGCAATTCTGTCAATTGTGAACACATGACAGGTTAGTAACAAAGGGATTTGAACTTTGGTGTCTCAGAGGCTACTGGGTAGATACTAGTCCCAGCCTGACAGACCTGGAACACAGATGAAGAATAGGTTTTTGAGGAAGGATGAATTTTGTAGTATTTTGAGGTGTGAGAGGATCATTCACATAAAAACGTCTTTCAGCGTGTTAGACCCTTGACACACTTCGCAGGCCTCTGGTGACATTATCCTTATGCCCAGCCCATCTCCCTGAATGTTCCTTATAGGTACCACCTTATCTACCTACCTTTAGATGGTAATAATACTCTGAGTTGCATCTTTAAGCCTCTTTTCTTTTTATTTTACTCCAGAGCTTCTTAATCATGTTCCAAAGCACAGGCTTACTGAGCAAGTGTCCCCTTCACCTCTCACAGTGGCCTTGCCGCTTACCCAGCTCTGCCAAACACTGATCATTTTCCACATACAATGACACGTAAAAGGTTAGAAAGTGGTGCTGTATACATTCTTCCTGGGAAATTTTGGCATCTGTGACATCTAGTCTCATTTTTATAATTCAAGACTATTTAGGCCCCACGCATGATTACACAACTATACTAAATGTCTGTCTTAATTTAAACATGAAATAGGCATTATAAATGGCAGCATGTGAAAAGTTCCCCCTTTCATTCCCTAGATGTTAATCTTACCCCCTTAATTCTTTTTTCTTTTCTTTTTTCTTTTTTTTTTTTGAGACAGAGTCTCCTCTGTCCCCCCAGATAAAGTGCCATGCCTTCGTAGCTCACAGCAACCTCAAATTCCTGGGTTCAAGCGATCCTCTTGCCTTAGCCCTGTGAGTAGCTGGGACTACAAGCACTTGCCATAACACCCAGCTAATTTTTTTCTTCTGTTTTTCATAGAGAAGAGGTCTTACTTTTTCTCAGGCTGGTCTCCAACTCCTGAGCTCAGGCAATCCACCCGCCTCGGTCTCTCAGAGTGGTAGGAGTACAGGCAGGAGCCACCGCAACCATTCTCCCCCTTAATTCTTGATAATGCCCCTATCACCACCTATGAACTTAGAATTTATTTCACTTCCCATAATTTTTTTTCTACTTCCTAAACAATATCTGAACCCAAGCAGAGAAGGGAATGTAATTCTATACATTCAGCTTTTCTATTTTTCCAGTCATTATTGAATTGAAAAAACATAGGCATATTGGGCTGTGTAGGGACATAAAGTTTCAAAATTTGTGCTTTGATTCACGCATACCTTGACAGTGTTTTGTCTTACCCTCCTAGGTAGACTCCTTTCCCTGGATATTCCTTGCTCTCTTCTAACCTCAACTTCAAAGACTGTGATTTAGCCAGAAAATCCATCAAGGGATTAATGTGTGGTAGAAGCTTAAATATAAGTTCCTACAATATATGTGTCCAGGAATTTGTAAGCTTGCGTCAGTTAACAAAGATAGCAATTTAGTTTTACTTTGTCTCCTCTGTTCTTTTTTTTTTTTTGAGACAGCGCCTCAAGCTGTCACCCTGGATAGAGTGCTGTGGCATCATAGCTCACAGCAACCTCCAATTCCTGGGTACAAGCGAGTCTCCTGCCTCTGCCTCCAAAGTAGCTGGGACTACAGGCACCCGCCACAATGCCCAGCCATTTTTTTTTTTTTTTTTGGTTGCAGCCATCATTGTTGTTTGGCCGGCCTGGATTTGAACCTGCCAGCTCATGTGTACGTGGCTGGTGCCCTAGCCCATTGAGCCACAGGCACTGAGCTGTCTCCTCTGTTCTTTAGATACTAATTGGGACCTATAGATAGGGACTAGAGAGAAATGAAACAAATTATTAGGGTTTTTTTTTTTGAAGACAAGGTCTTATTCTGCTGCCCAAGTTAGCATGCAGTGACATCATTATATTTCACTGCATCCTCGAACTCCCAGGCTCAGCTGATCCTCTTGCCTCAGCCTCCCAAGTACCTGGGACTACAGGTATATACACCATACCCAGATTTTTTTTTATTTTTTGTAGAGGCAGATTCCAAATATGTTGCCTAGTCTGGTCTTTAACTCCTGACCTCAAGCAATCCTCCTGCTTCAGCCTCCCCAAGTGCTGAGATTATAGGCATGAACCACTCATTGCTCTTGAATTGACTTAAATATTAAGGAATTTTGTTGGTGTACATAACTGGTAGTATAAAGGCAGGTCAATCTTTTAGCCAAGGCTTGGTCGGAGCTCCAACTCTTTATTTCTGTAGTTAATCTTTTTTTTTTTTTGACACTACTACCTGTTTACATCAAAGTCAACTTAACTTTTTTGACATTGACTCCAAAGCCAAAAAATCAGCCACTTTGTTTTCATAGTATCTGACCTGAAAGGAAAAATAAAATTCTTAGGAAGATAAAATGTTTTAATTATACGTTTCAAAAAAAAATTTGCATCTAGGTGACTCTAAACAACCATTGAATGGCCTAACTGTGGTACATCCACCTACTGACAAAGACACAGCGGCATCTGAATCTGAATGTCAAGTTCCTATGCAGAAGGTAAGTTATTTTTCTCACACATCTTGAAGGGATTTAAAATTGGGCCTAGAAGTGGCACAAGAAGTATTTTAAGCCCTAATAAGTTGGATCTATAATCCTAATTTTTAACTTGTGTAATTAAAAAAAAAATCTGTGAGGGACACCCTCCCTCCACCAACTACCATCAGTCTTCATGCTTGTGTTTAATTGTAGATCTGTATTGTTGGTATTTGCCAGCTATCCAAATTTTAAAGAATGCTGTAAAACCATTTTTTAGTATCTATTCTAGAGATATCTGGGCGAATTCCTAACAGAACCTTATGTCAGCTTAATCTTCAAACTACACACTGATAACATTCTTCAAACAAATATTCTAGGTGTTTGGGATACAGTTGATATGTTGGGTACTATTCTAGGTGTTCCTAGAAATTGCGAATGGGATATTTACATTATCTCACCCCTTTTTACAAGTGCTTCAGAGGACAATTCTCAGTGTTAATGTTTAAGATGCTTGTCTGGGTACACTTAGGCAATCTAATATGTCACCACAGGAGCATATTACTTTGGCTCTCGTACTGTCTTAATATCTTTGATTATTTTACGTAATGCTCTGCTAATAATTATTATCATTAAAGACCAGCTGTGTTTAATGTCAGTGTTCTGTTATTGATAAGTATGCATAAGAATTTTTTTTTGAGACAGAGCCTCAAGCTGTCACCCTGGATAGAGTGCTGTGGCATCACAGCTCACAGCAACCTCCAATCTCTGGGCTCAAGCGAGTCTCCTGCCTCTGCCTCTCAAGTAGCTGGGACTACAGGCGCCCACCACAACGCCTGGCCATTTTTTGGTTGCAGCCGTCATTGTTTGTCCGGCCCAGGCTGTATTGGAACCTGCCAGCTCAGGTGTACATGGCTGGCGCCTTAGCCCATTGAGCCACAGGTGCCGAGCCAGAATTTTTTTTGTTGTTGTTGCAGTTTGGCTGGGGCAGGTACAAACCCGCTACCCTTGGCACATGAGCCAGGCGTGCCTACTCACTGAGCCAGAGGCGCCGCCCCATTGAATTATTATTATTATTATTATTTTTGGCTGGGGCCAGGTTTGAATCTGCCACCTCCAGCATATGGGGCCGGTGCCCTACTCCTTGTGCCACAGATGCTGCCCCTCATAGAATTATTTTTAAAGTGCCTTTTCTGATACCAATACATACTTTTAATTTTATCATTTTTTCTTTTTACTTAACAACAGAAGTATCTATTCATCCCCTTTTCAATGAAAAGAATCGTTTTGCAGAGTTACTTTTTTTTTTTAGAGACAGAGTCTCACTTTGTCACCCTTGGTAGAGTGCCGTGTCGTCACAGCTCACAGCAACCTCCAACTCTTGAGCTTAGGCAATTCTCTTGCCTCAGCCTCCCATATAGCTGGGAATGCAGGTGCCCACAATGCCCGACTATTTTTTGTTGCAGATTGGCTGGGGTCAGATTCGAACCCGCCACCCTCAGTATATGGGGCCGGCACCCTACAGGTGCTACCCTGCAGAGTTTCTTAAACATTTGATTTACTATGTACTATAATGTTTATGTTTCTAATTAACACAATTAGAATTTTGACCAGTCCAAAATGAAGTTCAGAAACACTAAGAAAATTTCCAAAAGAGCAAAGAGGTTACAGAAAAAATAAGCAATAAAACATCAACTGTACATCATATCATTGACACTTGTGCTGCAGGTAGGAGTCAGTAAAACATTGGAACGAAAGCTCAAGGAATGGTACACCCTTCCTCCCTCCCTCTCTGTCAGCAGTGTTAATTCGTATTGAAAAGAGAAGTGACAAAAGTTTTGGTGCTAGAAGAAATATTTGAGAATTGGTCTTTGTGAATAAATTGCAGCCCAGATAGTTTGAGCATCTTGCCCAAATACATAGTAAGAGTTGGAGTTAAAGCAAATTATTTCAACAAACTCCCAACTCATCTTTCTACTTAGAACCCCTAGCTCTGCCATGCTTTTTTCTCTTATTTACTTTTGATTCAGAAAAATTCTTGCCAAGACTAACCTGTCCATATCTGTTGTTAGTTTTCTCATTTAACTGATTTATTACAGACCTCTCCTGCCATCTCATTAGCCTCTATCTATTATTATTTTGTTTTATTTTCCTACTACCTATTTACATCTTAAAACTGGATTGGCATTATTGACAGTTTAGGCTAACTAAATATTTTTAAATTTTTAATTTTTTTTAGAGATGGGTACTTACTGTGTTGCCCAGGCTGGTTAAGTGAATAAAATATTCTGCTTACTTTAAACATTTTTAAAAATTAGAAAATTTTAAATTATCTACATTTCTGTTGGGCAGCACTAATCTTGACCACACATATCTTGTTTCAGGAACAGCAGTCATATCAGTTAATTTTTTTTCCCTTTTATCAAAAAAAGGAAAGCCATAGCTCGTATATCAGAGGGTTCTCAACAAACTCCACACCATTCTTAGGGGGTAATCTTGTATTTGTTTTATTTTCCCTGTAGGATCATAAGTATATTGATTACATTGAGTGGTTTATTCTTTTTTTTTTTGAGACAGTCTCACTATGTCACCGTTGGTAGAGTATCATGGTGTCTTAGGTCACAGCAACCTCAAACTCTTGGGTTCAATTGATCCTCTTGCCTCAGTCTCCCAAGTACCTGGGATTACAGGTGCCCACCACAATGCCTCGCTATTTTTTAGAGATGGGTTCTCACTCTTGCTCAGACTGATCTTTAACTCATGAGCTCAGGTAGTCCATCTGCCTTAGCCTCCCAAGTGCTGGGATTATAGGTGTGTGAGCCACTGTGCCCAGCCTTATATCCCCTGCAAATTAATGCAGTTATATATATGTGTCTTAAATTGAAATAATTGGTGAACATGCTACTTTAATTTAGTCTTAGATGAATAATTGAGTTTAGAGGATCTGTTACCATGTTTTCCTATTTTTTTCTGGCTTTAGTAACCTTTTAACTTAAGTTTAGTAAAAGTACATGAAGACCTTTAGAATCTTAATTTGATCTATTACTGTATCCAAAAATATATTCCTGGCTCAGCACCTGTGGCTCAACGGGCTAAGGCGCCAGCCACATATACCTGAGCTGGAGGGTTCGAATCCAGCCCGGGCCTGCCAAACAACAATGATGGCTGCAACCAAAAAATGGCCAGGCATTGTGGCGGGCACCTGTAGTCCCAGCTACTTGGGAGGCAGAGGCAGGAGACTCTCTTGAGCCCAGGAATTGGAGGTTGCTGTGAGCTGTGATTCTACGGCACTCTATCCAGGGTGACAGCTTAAGGGTCTGTCTCAAAAAAAAAAAAAAAAAAATATATATATATATATATATATATATTCTTTTCAAAACTCGGTTGATACATGTAGACTAAACTGAATCAATTATGTATTTTAGGATATAAAGATTAAGAATGCAGATTCTTGGAAAAGTCTAGGCAAACCAGTGAAGACATCAGGTGTACTGAAATCCTCAGATGAACTCTTCAACCAATTTAGAAAAGCAGCCATAGAAAAGGAAGTAAAAGCTCGAACACAGGAACTAATACGAAAACATCTGGAGCAAAATACAAAGGAACCAAAAGTATCTCAAGAAAATCAGAGGTTTGTAATTTACTGGATTAAAGGAGGCCTTAGGAGGGTGTAGCAATGTATTTTAAATATGTTAAATTTCTTTTTTTTTTAAGAAATGTAGTTGTCTTTTTATGTATGATTATTTTTCTCCTTTTATTAAGTCATATACACATAGATCATGAATACATTTTTGCATTTGTGAGGTACAGTGTGTTTTTTTTTACACAATTTGGAGTGCTTACATCGAACTAATTAATATAGCTGTTGCCTCATTTACTTAATTATTGTGTTAAGACATTTATGTTCTATACTTGATAGATTTGACTTGTACCCTGGCAATATGCTCCATAGGGGTAGTCCTCCTGTTTACCTTCCCTCTATCAAACCTCACCTCTCCCCTCCCTTCCCCTTCCATTTCTCTCCTTCTTGTTAAATTTCTTATCTATGATTTAGCTATTTAGTAGAACACAGTGCAAATTGTAATCACAAAAAGTACATTTCCTTTTTTTTTTTTGAGACAGAGCCTCAAGCTGTCACCCGGGTAGAGTGCCATGGCATCACAGTTCACAGCAACCTCCAATTCCTGGGCTCAAGCGAGTCTCTTGCCTCAGCCTCCCAAGTAGCTGGGACTACAGGCACCCGTCACAACACCTGGCCATTTTTTGGTTGCAGCCATCATTGTTGTTTGGCGGGCCCAGGGTGGCTTCGAACCCGCCAGTTCTGGTGTATGTGGCTGGCGCCTTAGCCCGTGGAGCCACAGGCGCTGAGCCAAAAGTACATTTCTATTGTTTATTTTTCCAGCTCGGCATCTGTGGCTCAACGGGCTAAGGCGCCAGCCACGTACACCTGAGCTGGCGGGTTCAAATCCAGCCCACACCCACCAAACAACAATGACGGCTGCAACCAAAAAAATGGCCGGGGGTTGTGGCAGGCGCCTGTAGTCCCAGCTACTTGGGAGGCGGAGGCAGGAGACTCGCTTGAGCCCAAGAATTGGAGGTTGCTGTGAGCTGTGATGCCACAGCACTCTATCTGGGGTGACAGCTTGAGGCTCTGTCCAAAAAAAAAAAATAATAATTAATTTTTCCAGTAGTAGAAGATAGAAATAATCAAGTGATTAAGCTAGTAAAGATACTAAGATTACTAAATTATAAGGACACTATTTTCTAGTAATTTCTTAAAGGTTTTCCATTCTATATGTAAGAAGATAGTGGTTCACCTTCATCGCAGTTTCCCAAAACATTTTCTTGGATAATATAGATTAGCCTATGTGAAATCTGACACATCAAAAATAAAGCCTAAAAATAATGTTATAACATGAAAGTGGGTATCTAGTATATTACTTTATATTTTTCATTTAATAACATCTTTATAATAAAAACTTTTTTTTTTTTTTTTTTGAGACAGAGCCTCAAGCTGTCACCCTGGATAGAGTGAGGTGGCATCACAGCTCACAGCAACCTCCAATTCCTGGGCTCAAGCAAGTCTCCTGCCTCTGCCTCCCAAGTAACTGGGACCACAGGCACCTGCCACAACGCCCGGCCATTTTTTGGTTGCAGCCGTCATTGTTGTTTGGCGGGCCCGGGCTGGATTCGAACCCGCCAGCTCAGGTGTACATGGCTGGTGC
>CAUYON010008084.1:0-12058 GCA_963573935.1 Arctocebus calabarensis | reverse complement strand
TTTTCCTCTATTTTATTGATCTTGTTTGCAATCCAAATTCTGAATTCAATTTCTGACATTTCAGCCATCTATTTATGCATAGGATCCTTACTTGTGTCCACCAGATTATTCCTTGGGGGAGTTGACCTAGTTTGGTTGTTCATATTTCCAGAGCTTTTCCATTGATTCTGCCCCATGATTAATTTTACACCATTTGGCTAGATGAGTAGATAAGGACAATTTGTGCTGGGAACTCTAGGAGTAGTGATTGACCAGTCCTTTGCTTAAAAGTTTGGGCTGGTGTCTGTACCTTTTCCCCTAGAGTTTTGCCAAGGACTCTTCGAGAGCCACTGCTTGCAAAACTGGGGACCTTCTTGGTGTGGTGGGGCTAAGTGGCTCTGTCTTCTTTTCATTTGGTCTTTGTTTTACCCTGGAGAATCTGTTACTCTGTATTGAAATCTGAGCTGTGAAGGAATATCAGAGTTAAGTCACCACACCCCCCCACAGGCAACAATTGAAAAAGCCAAATCAGACCTTTCCACTACCACACACCCAGAGTACCACTTTGGAAAGTCCTCGGGTGATTTGACCAGCTGAGGAGGTCTCAACCAATTGTCCTAGCCAGCACCAATCTCAAATGGAAGAGTTAACAAAGTCTCTGGCAACTAGATAGCAGGGATCCACTTGTATAATTCACTTCGATGCTTTGTGAGCTCAGGAGGGCAACCCCTCAGCAAGTAAATTATTCTGGGAAGGTTAATGCCTCCTTCCCAACCTTGCACCTCTGTCACACCCAGTCGGTGGTAACAGTTGTGATCCAGTTTCCTCCAATGAGCAGATGCTCCAGAGGTTTGCGCCTGCCTGGGTCACAGTGAGGTCTGTGGCTCCACAAACAGTCTGCTACTCCCTGTCACTGTTTGGCAGGGGGAGGTGCGGCCTGACAACCTGGGTACTTAACAGGGGCTGGGGCGATTCATTGAATTCCAGCCCTGTCCCTGATTGATGTTGCTGCTAGAACAGAACAAGATCGCAGAATTTATTTCTGTCAAGTCTATTTTCCCTGATCAGACCCTGGCTGCAAATGGGTTTTACTCAGTCTGTGAGTTCCAGCCCTTTTTCTCAGCTTTCATCCCCTGAGGGCCAGGTTAAGCAAAGCTGCCCCTCCCTGTTCTCCCTGGTACCGCCTCAGCCGAATCCTTCAGCTGCCTTGGTTGCAGTCTGTTCTGCCGGCACCGGAGAAACCGCCCGCCTCCCCTGGCCACCCAGAAGACTGGGAGTGTCTCCTCCAAACATCCCCAGGGGTGCAGCTCTCCTGCTGCTGTTCCCGGGAGCTGGTTGCCGGAGCCGGCCTCTGCCTCGTGCCTCAGGAGACCTTCCCACCATCCAGGTCTCTCAGCCCACTGCCGAGCTGGAAAACCAACGCAGTTCAACAACCATCTGCTCCTGTCCACACCCCTCAAGAAAGTCTCCAAGAATGTGGACTCTGTGGGAGACAGGCCTCCAGACCTCGGGGTGAGAGTGGAGGGGAACACCAGGAACACCAACTTGCAGGTAGAGAGTATATACAGTTTTATGCCTGGCTGGAGAGTGCCGCGGCACCCTAGTAGAGGAAGGAGGTCTGGTTTTTAGAGGGTCTCTTCCATGGGGTAGAGTGGGAGGACATCCGAACTCTGCTCGCTTGTTTGTATGGAGGTATGGAGTATACTGCGAACCTCTCTCATGGGAGAGGGGACTCCCGTCTGCTTGGTGATATGCTCTGTACCTTTTTGTTTGTGTCCTCGGGGTCTCAGGTTGCCTCAGCAGGATTGATGTGCGCTCTTCGACCTTTCCTTTTGGCTCAGATCCAAACCATCGGCTTTCTTGCTGAGTTTCTGTCCTTTAACTCTCCTTCTGGACGGGAATGTCTGCGGAAAGCTGGCTACAGATCGCCATCTTGGCTCCTCCCCCGTGTGGTTCAATTTCAAAGACTCCCCAACACACTAATACTAATTCTGCTCAGGCCTTGGCTGGGGTTTGAGGTTTTGTGCTTATGGGATTCAGGAGTGGGTGTGCATGCATTACTATTTTCAAAAGTAGGAACAAGCATAGAAATTATTAATATTTATTTTTATAAAATGTCTATATAAAGCTAGCTCAATGGGCCCATTGCTGTCAATCAGTAGTACAAGAATCAATCTTAATATCTATCTTTTTTCCCACCTCACACCCTCTTTGTGTCTCTTTCTGTTTCTGTCTGTGTCTCTTTAAGAGGAAACATTTTTATCTGTATGAATTTCTGTTTGTAAAAATAGACAAATTAGTCCCTTCCTTTCTTCTCAAGTAATGATAAGAAATTTAGAGGAAAAAATTGTAAGCCTGGTGAAACTTGCTATTAAACATAAAAAATATTAGCAGGAAATGTGAAGATGAGAAATATCTTAAAATCTTGACTTTGAGAAAGCTTGTAGGAATAATCTGTGTCCCAGCACCTACATTATTAGACCATCTGCACCGTGAATTTCCCACCAACGTATGGTAACTGACTATGGGCATACATGTGATTTTCTAGGGAAAATGATTCAAAGGAAATATCAAAGTTATGTCTTGCTTTCTAAAACTTCGCTCTCTATAAAGTTGTCTGTAATTGTCATTAGCAAAGTGTTGTCACTGCTTTTCCTGGTGCCCATGGCCTGGCTCAACCCCTCTGCTTTTGGATTTTATATTCACCTTTTCCTGTTTGTTCTGGAGAATGAGCAAAAGGAACTCGTAAAAAACATAATTTGAGTCATCCTTCAACAAAAGATTTCTCTTGAGATGGTACTTCTGAGTGTAAATTGCCTTTTTTCTCTTCGGCTCAAAATAAGGACTGAAGGTTGTTTATTCTCTCGAGTGCTTTGCCTATTGTGCTATTATCTCTCTTCTCTCTCTGTCCATCTCTGCCTGTTAGTTTAGTGTGTGGCATTTACGCATTGTTTCTCTAGGTGCCAATTCTAATTGCCATCTTGCTTTCAAGGTCTCAGGAGGCAATTGTATTATCTTATTTCTGTTGAGAAGGATGTGTATAATCAGTAATTCTATCTATTATAATGGCAAGTGGGTGGTACCTAGAACAGACTTTAATTTTCAAAATAAAATGTGTTAGATGTCCAGCTGTTAAATGAACAAGAAACGTAAAGCAAAAATGTCAGAAAATCAAATTCTGTATTGCCTACTTCAAAATTTTCTTTCCGTAGTTGACCATAGGTGGGATTTGTGGGGAGACTGTAGCGGGACAGATGCACATTTAAAGTGTGATAAAATAAATTAATGAAACCACTTACCTCTAGATAAGCAAACTTTGTTTTTTTGATTTATATATTAATTAAAAAAGATGTTTGAAATAGAAAATCAATCTTGTCACTTTTTACTTTTGGCTTGACAGACATGGCACCATAAAAGTTTTCCTATTTCTTCTAAGATGATGTATTCACTTGCACAAGTGCTATAATTTTGAGAGTAAAGTACTAATTATGCTGGGGTGCATCATACGTTTGACTTCTCTGATACACAGTTGTTTGATTGCAATTTGAAATGAGCTATCTGTAATAATAAACTAGTATGCTGGGAAAATCACTTAACCTCAGTGAATCTGAGTATTCAGACTTTTAGAATGGGTAAAAATTCTCTGCCTCATAGGGCTACTGGGATGATTAAATGAGACGTGTAAAGCACTTAGCCCAGTTTTTAGGATGCAATCAGCACGTGGCTGTCCATCCTCTATCTGTGGAGGTAGTAATAGTGATGACATGGGAGAGCTCAAAAGGACTGCCACGGTCCTCAGTCCCAATTCCTTTATTTTACAGGAAGATGATATATGTAAAAGGATGTGCCCAAAGTCACACAGGTGCATGGCTGGGCCAAAACAGAGCATCACTGAGTCATACTTTGGTCACTGCTCGTGGTGTTTTGCTATCTGATTCTGCAGGATTTTCTGCATAAAACTCAGACTTGCATCTTTTGTCGTAGCACTATCATTTCATGATTACCTTCTAAATAGCAACAGCACTGGTTGCAACATTTTTGTTCATAAGCAGTAAGGAAACAAGTGAGAATTTCAAAGAGCAGTTGTCTCTGTGGGCTCAGTTTTCTTCCAGTGAAAGAAAATTGGATTCAAAAACCTGCTATGACCAATAGCAACTTTAGGGGTTGGGAAATGGGCTCATTGCCATTGACACTGGGGAGTCTCTCTTTAAGGAATTATAAATTAATACCAGTGATAGCTTGCATGACTGAGTACTTTCTATATGCCAGGGCACTATGGGCATTATTTCAAGTTATCCTTATATGAACCCTACAAAGTAGTTAGCATGATATTCCTGATATTGTGAGTTAAGAAACATAGACACAGAAATGCCAGATAGTGTGCATGTTTAACCAAATTTGGTTCTAATTTCTTAGCCTGAGAACTGAAGTACTCTGATGTGAGGCAAAGGAATCATGTTTTGCTTTTTGCGTGCTACCTGTACATTTTTATGTACAATATCAGCAGAGGAATTTTGTTTCTATTTTAGGTAGAAAAATAATTTTATCAACCCTTGAAATTACAGTAGAACTTTTGTAAGTTGACCATCCAAGGGACTGTAACAAACTGATCAAAATACACAGGTGGTCAACATAAGGAACCAGGGCTATTGTACTAACATGTACGTGTGTTCTGTCCAGTCTGTGGGGATTAAACCAATTTATGGAGGTGGTCAAGGTAGGGAGGTGGTCAACAATGGAGGTTCCACTATATTAATTTACTACAACTTTGCACCATTGTTTTGTTTCTGTAGTCAGCAATGTTGAAACAATTACATATAGTGATTTCAGTATTTTAAAAACACCTTCTGTCTGATGGTTTTAGTTTGTCTGGATTGCTTCATGACAGCTAATTTAGTTGTAGTGGTCTCATCATTCCATAGTGCCAAGTTCCCTATGTTAATTACTGGGCAGTTTGATGTATAACTGGCTCTATTCAAATTGTGCCCTATAAGAGTTCCCAGTGAATAAATTGTTTTTAGGGCGTGTTATTTGGCTGGAATGCTTTCTTCTATATGTAACAGAAAAGCCCCATTGCATAAAACATAACAACGCTATTTTATTGTCTATGATGAGCTGTTCCAAGGTTGGTGAATTAGGGGGTTCAGTGAAGTCATCAAGGTTCTTTCCAGCTTGTCGTCTGTCGTTTTCATTACAGTGGCTTCACTCCATCATAATTGAAATATGGTTGTTCCATGGAAATTTGCTAACATCCAGCAGAAGTGGGCCATCTTTTCCTTGCCTCTTTTTTTAGAACCATAGAAACACCTTTCAAAATGTTAGACTTGCTCTTCTGTTTTACTGGCCAAAATCATATCCCGTGTTTATGCCAAGCTGGGACTGTTGTGATTGGCTAGATTAATCAGACTCTGCTTCTGGGGTAGGGGTGTCAGTGTTCATGAGGAGGGAGGGAAGGGCAATGGCTGTTGAACAGGTAACTGAGAGCATTTGACAAGTTATGGCAAAACTAGGCAAAAAAGGAAAATGAAGGGAAACTCTGAAAACCATAAATAACATTAATGCTTATCTTTTTAATTTATCTGGAAGAAAAGGAGAAGAAATATAACTTAATTGTGCCATTTAAATGGTTTCTTCTTCTGGTAAATTGTCCTCCTGCTGTTGATGAAGACAATTATTCCATTTGTGTATTAGAGTCCTGCTAGCTTAATAGATCCCTAATGAAATTAGCAGAGAGTTTGTGTTCATTATGCAACTTTTTCAACAAAACAGTGCTTATTAGAGGCACCCACACACATTTTCATGTCATGTACTTACATCTTGTATTTTACTTTATTGTTATTGTAGACCATTGGCTATGGTCCTTTATCAGAATTTATTCTTTTAAGGAATTGCAAAATGCATTGTAGCCCATGGGATTTTTTCCTTGCATTTTCTAGTGTTTCTTTGGCATTAGTGTCTAGAATTTTTGTTTTTTTCTTTTTGGTGGGATAATCACTGTAGCTGTATCTGAGAATCTAATCTTTTTGGTGAAATAATCACTGAAACTGTATCTGAGAATTTGAAGTCAGATTTTTGGTGCTTTTGAAGCATAGTAATTTGGAAGGTTGCTTTTCACTGTTAACACTAAAATAGAGAATTCTGTTCTTTCTGTGAAGCTTAAGATATTGAAGCTTTGGTATAGGAGAGTGAAATATAAGCATCCCGGTGAATTCTAGAAGCAAAAAAGAGAGCTGAGGAGTTTGCATGAGTAAGTAGTTGCTATACAGTAAGAGTTACAGAGAGTTTGGTCAGTGTATCCTGGTCAGTGAGGAGGATATGAAAGAAGCAGGTTGGAGCAGACTGGTTGAAGGCCAAGAAAGAGGTGACAACATTCAATCAAGATGTAATGTTGCAGATATGTCTATGTCCTTGCTATGAAACAAAAAGTATCTAGAAAGTTACCTGTTTTCTTTTTGCACGTTTACCTTTCCCCTCCAGACGTGCTCCTCACTACCTAGTCTTCATGCTATAAGACTTCACATGTAACTTAAATGTACATGTCACTTACAATGTTTTCCCGATTCCTGATTGCCCCCTAACCATATGCTGCTATAAGTGCTGGTTTGTCTGTGTCCTCCCCTGGATGCTGGGCAGGAGTGCAGCCTCCTTATCCTGTCTCCAGCGTCTGGAATTGTCCCACACAGGCAATGTGCACTGTTCAGTGATGAATGAATTCCTAGCCTTACCTGCAGGCTCCAGTGTGAAGAATATAAACCCAACAACATGTGATATCTGCTTTTTCTTGAGTCTTCAACTCTTTCTTTCAGAAGGATTTTAGACTTAAAAAGCACTTTTGACCTTTTGTGGTAGATTATTATTATTATGGCTTATCTAACAGCTTCCCTTCAATGTTGCCCTCAGCAATGTGACTCTGCAAACTCCTCCCATCGAGACAGCCAGTCTCTGTAACTACCTTTGCATTTAGGCTGCCTTAGTAACTCTCTTTAGCCAACAGAGTAGGGAAGAGAATTGTTAAGCCAGGTCTGGCTCCTAGATCTCAACAAACAAAAACAAGAACAATAAAACCTGACCCCTGCCACTACTGTTCTTTCCTGGAATCTTCATCAGCTTTTGAATAAGCCTGTGCCAGTCTGATGGAAGATAAAATAGCATATAGTAAAGAATGAGTTGTTTCATCTGAGGCGTTAGCGGGTCAAATCTAGAACAGAGAACAGTGTGTAATACATTTTTAATGCTTGATAAATGTTAGATATTTTTATTTTATCCCTGTAGAGCATCACATGGAGAATATCTCCTCATTGGCAAAATGCACTTATATGACTATTTTTTGGTAAGGTATATCCCTTTAAATTCTTTCTCTATTCCTGCCTCCTCCATGTGGAGATTTCTAGGGCTTTGTTGTCAGCTTTCCAGTTGAGTCTATATGTTCTTTTTTTTTTTTTTTTTAGACTGAGCCTCAAGCTGTCACCCGGGATAGAGTGCCATGGCATCACAGCTCACAGCAACCTCCAATTCCTGGGCTCAAGTGAGTCTCCTGCCTCTGTCTCCCAAGTAGCTGAGACTACAGGCGCCCACCACAACACCCGGCCATTTTTTGGTTGCAGCCGTCATTGTGGTTTGGCGGGCCCGGGCTGGATTTGAACCTGCCAGCTCAGGTATACGTGGCTGGTGCCTTAGCCCTTTGAGCCACAGGTGCCAAGCCTGTTCTTTGTTTTTTTGTCAGAAAACATGTTCTACCTTCATGGTTTCAATTATGTGCAATGTGCAAATAAGGCCATAATTTACATGCGTATATTTATAACCAATCTCACTTTCTTTACATATGGAAAGTCTACTCACCAATTTCCAATCTTGGATATCCTTTTAGTAGATCAAATTAAGCATAGATAACACTTTTTATCCTATTGCCTTTTTAGGTAATACTTTTCTTAAAGCTACTCATTTTTTACTGGTAATTTTTGGCTCTATCATCCCTTTAAGTTGAAACCCAACTATTTTTCCTTCATAAGTTTAAGCCTTGTACCTTTATTTATTTTCACAAAAATTAATAAAAACTTTTGTGTATTTACCATCTTTCTGTTTGGGGGCATTTTTTACTTCAGTTTTCTCTCATCTTCATTCCTCCTGTCTCTAGGATATTTTATGTCCCACTGCAGTAAGTTCACTGAATATCAGGGAAAGGAAAGGAAAATAAAGAAAGTCACATTCTTTGAAATTCCTACTCTGGAGAGGTGCAGGACTAATGGTCCTGATAAGGATGTGTTGCATAAAATATACATAATTTTTCCCTTCACAGAACTAATAATTAGTAGATAAGAAACAGAAAATTTGTTCATAAACAGTAAACTAAAATGTCCAAATTATATCAGGCCAATTATATGATACTGGTATGAATACATGTTCAAAACTCTTCTTTGGCCTTGAGAAAAATAGCAATGATAGTCTCAGAAAGTTAAAGTGAATTCTCTTTGGCTTTGAAGACTGAGACGTAGCCAAGATGGAGTAAGGGAGGTTGGAGGGCTTCAACAGTGATCTAAGGATGATGCCTCAGACATCTGCTACTTGGAAAACCAAACCAACACTACTGGACCATGTGGTGAGACAGTACAGCTTGGCCTATACTCAGGAGAGTTCTGTGTGAGTTCACAGCCAGCAGTCATCAAATCCATAATGAAGACTAATGCTAAAAAGCACATTACAGATCCAAGGAAAAGAACATCAGGAGCCCAAGAAAAACGTACTGAAAGATTAAAGTTCCTTAAAATAAATACTTCTCCGTAAGATTGTCCCATGTGATGATTGCTACCCTGGTTCTAAAATCATACAAAAATAGCACAAAAAGCCTATTTCTTGCATACAATAATAGTTCATCACCAAATAAGATAATACCTAAGCAAATTCAACATGGATTATAAGTTGTGTTTGTAGAGGCTGGGCATGGTGGCACTCAACTATAGTTCTGACCCTGCAGGTGGCGAGGCTGGAGCCTTGCTTGAGCCCATGAGTTTTAGGCCAGCCTGGGCCACATTGTGAGACATTTTGACCTAAAAAGTAGAAAAGAAAACACTATGAAGGGCAAGTACAGTTATTTTCTAGAATGAGAGTATATATAAGATAATTTATCATAATGAAATAAAGGTAAAAATTGACTATCTCGGTAGGCACAAATAAAGATTTTGATAAAGTTCATCTATTTATGATATCCAATAGAAAAATGGATAAGTACTAGAAATAAAAGTCCATGTAGTTACTAAATATAGAAAGGGATGCTTAAACTTATGGAACTGGAAAAATGCAGATTAAGAAAACAATGGGATATCACTTACCTAATCAGCAAAATTTAGAAAATAGAATAAATGCCTAATATCAGTGCAGGTATGAAATGGTAGATACTCTGTGGAAATTTAGATTGGAGTATATATTCTGGAGGGCAATCTTGGAGTACTTAGTCAAATGAGCTACAAAATTTCTGTAGCTCATGGACTCCTGGACTTTTTTTTTTTCCCCAAAGAAGCATTTCTGTAAGAATATATGCAAAAATATTTATCGTAGGCTATTGGGGGTATTTTGGGCCTTGAAGCAGTAGATCAAATATAGTGGAATGATATATAGCACCTAAAAACAATATCCAGGTAGATATAGCCCAATGCAGACTTTTAAAAGTTCTCCTCAAACAAAAAAAAGTAAGCAATAGAAATATGTCTATAAAATAATACAAGTTATGCAAATTATCTATTTCTCCCCTGGAAATAGCTCTACATCTTTCAAAGGACATGTACAGTTACAAGGGTACATATCTAAAATGTTCGAATGTTTAGGGTTGGGGCAGAGATGGATTTGAGGAGGAAAACAAAAAATAAAACAAGAGAATGACCTCACACAAACCAGAAAATAAAATACCACATAAATGGTGAGGATCCTTTCAGAGATAAAAGGAAGCAATACCTTGTAAGAAAAAATAAGCCAATTAGAGGTTCTTAACAGAACGATGCTGTTTAAAGTTGTAAAACACCAGGAAGGAAACAAATCACACACTTTTATAGAAAATTGCAGTGGCGACATGGGGGAAAGGACTCTCCTCGGATCGAGTGGGGAGAAGAGGGCTCTTTGAGGCAGCCGGCAATGTCAACACCCTTGAGAAGAGCCTCACAGACATAGAGCCTGGCCTGTTGTAGGAATTGAAAGAAGGCCAGTGCAGCTGGTGTGTGGTGAACGGCGGGAGAGAGGTCCAAGGGGAGATATAATCAGAGGCTAAGGCGTGTAAAGCCTTTAGATTTCTTTCCAATTATGAAGGGAAACCCTGCAGGGTATTAAGCAGATGTTAACAAGATTTGGTTTACATTTTTAATTTTTGAAAGTTTACTCTGCTCCTCTGAGTGTAAGGGATTAGCATAGGACAAAAGAAGGAGGAAGAAATTAGTGAGGAGGCATTATAGGAGAAAGACAACGTGTCTTAGACTACAGTGGTGGCCATGGAGATGGAGAGTGGTAAACAGGATATAATTTGGAGGTTAGAATTAACAGGAATTACTGATGGACTGGTCGGGGGTTGGGGGAAGAAAGGCTTTCTCTCAGGCCTTAGCTTACCCATTCATTGAGAGAGGAAGAGTGGGTAAGCAACAGATTTTGAAGCAAAATTAATAATTCAATATCAGGCTAAATTTGGTCTCTTATAAAAACAACCAAGTGAAAGTGAATGCATTACAGGAAGACTAGAACTCAAAAGACAGGTCTATTATAGATAGAACTCAAAGTATACATCTACTCAAAGCTAGAGATATCAATTGGGGTAATAGCTTTATGTGGACTATATTTAAGCCATGGGAACGATAAGCTAGACAGTGTGTGTATACAGAGAAAACAAGATTTGTAAGTAATTTCTGTCATTTAGATGTCTGGTCTGGACAGAGGCACTGGTATAGAAGACTGAGTAGAGGGTGGCTGAGGTAGCGGAGGGAAAACCAGTTTTGTTTTCCAGAAGCTGAGAGTGCAGCATCTCACAAGAGAAGGAGGAGCTGATTATGTCAAATGTTACTTAGAAAAAACACAAGATGAAGACAGAAACATGAGCCCATTAACTTGGCAACATGGAAGGGATTGGTGACCTTCACAGGAAAAACTCCATGTTACATAAGTGTCAAAAGCCAGAGCGGAATGATTGAGCAGTTAACACAAGATGATGTGATACAGACATCTGTACACAGTGCTTTGGAAAATTATGTCTCCAAATATGTTGAGCAATCGATATTGGTAAGGAATATTGGTTTAAAGACACTAGTCTGTTATTTAAGGATCTTTACACGTTGACGTCAAACTCTAAGTACTTTCTGTATTTCAACCATATTTGTTGACTCATTTTCCTCTACCAGGCTGAATGGAGACATTTAGTTTCCTCACAGAGGCTGTTTATTATTATTCTATGGCAGCCTAATAATTGGTATGCCATTAAAACTGATGTTCTTGGGTGGGGCCTGTGGCTCAGTTGGATGGGCGCAGGCCCCACATACTGAGGATGGCGGGTTTGAACCTGGCCCTAGCCAACTAAAATAGCAGTGACAACTACAACCAAAACAAACAAACAAAGAAAGAACCAATGTTCTTAAAATTTTGTTTGATATTACTCAGAATGGAATCTGCAACAACAAAGATTTTTGTCTGGCAATTTTAATTTTCATTCTAGCCAGGTATTTTTTTTTCTTTAATGGGAGTAGAATCAATCTATATGTTACTTAACAAGTTAAGGGTAGAGTTAAGTTATTGGCATCATATTTAAGATTTATCCTTTTGATAATTTTAGCAAAATTTATAGACTTTTATAGATTAACACCAGGACAGTTTCCTAGCTGGCCTATGGCTTTAATACAACTTTCTTATCCTAGCTGTTTTGCTCATACTAATAATGTTCTCTCCTATAAATTCTCACCTTTCATGCTTCCTTTTTTTTTTTTAATATTTTATTTTATTTTATTGAATCATAGCTGTGTACATTAGTTCAACCATGGGGTACAGTGTGGGGGCTTCACATGCAATCTGAGATATTTTATCAACCTGATTGACATACCGTTCATGATATTTTCTC
>CAUYON010008083.1:0-20262 GCA_963573935.1 Arctocebus calabarensis | reverse complement strand
TCTTGGTAATTGTTCTACTAAATATCATTTCTATGATTTTTTTTTAAAGGTGGATTTTAACTAGGAATTACAAAGCCCTCAGCAAAGGTTCCAAGGGCAGTACCTCAGGCTTTTTGAACATTATGATGGAGCTAAAGAAATTTTGTAACCATTGCTACCTCATTAAACCACCAGATAATAATGAATTCTATAATAAACAGGAGGCCTTACAACACTTAATTTGTAGTAGCGGAAGACTAATTCTTCTTGACAAGCTGTTAATTCGCCTGAGAGAATGAGGCAGCCGCATGCTGATCTTCTTTCAGATGGTGTGGATGTTAGACATACTCGCCAAGTATTTGAAGCACCGCCAGTTTTCCTTTCAAAGATTAGACGGATCAATAAAAGGAGAATTGAGGAAAAAAGCTCTAGATCATTTTAATGCTGAGGGATCAGAGGATTTCTGCTTTTTACTTTGCATGAGCGCTGGAGGTCTAGGGATTAATTTAGCCTCTGCTGACATTGTTGTTATATTTGATTCTGATTGTAATCTACAGAATGATCTTCAGGCACAGGCTAGAGCTCATTGAATTGGGCAAAAAAAACAGGTGAATATTTATCATCTGGTTATAAAAGGATCAGTTGAAGAAGATATCCTTGAAAGGGCCAAAAAGAAGATGGTTTTAGATCATCTTGTGATCCAGAGAATGGACATGACTGGGAAGACGGTGCTGCACACGGGCTCCGCCCCATCAAGTTCTACTCCTTTTAATAAAGAAGAGTTATCAGCCATCATTTTAAAGTTTGGTGCTGAGGAACGTTTTAAGGAGTCTGAATGTGAAGAACAAGAGCCCCGGAAAATGGATATAGATGAAATCTTGAAGAGGGCTGAAACTCATGAGAATGAACCAGGCTCTTTAACTGTGGGAGACGAATTGCTTTCCCAGTTCAAGGTTGCCAACTTTTCAAGTATGGATGAGGATGACATTGAGTTGGAACCTGAAAGAAACTCAAAGAATTGGGAGGAGATCATTCCAGAAGATCAAAGACGATGGTTGGAAGAAGAGGAAATACAGAATGAACTTGAAAAAATCTATATGCTTCCAAGAATGAGGAATTGTACAATCAGATTAGCTTCAATAGAAGTGAGGGGAGGCGCAGCAGAAGCAGAATTTGCTCTGGGTCTGACAGTGACTCTCCCTCAGAGAGAAGGAGGCCCAAGAAACGCAGACAAACAAGGACCATCCCACGGGAGAATATTAAAGGATTTAGTGATATCGAAATTAGGCAGTTTATCAACAGCTATAAGAAGTTTGGTGGCCCTCTAGAAAGACTAGATGCAATTGCTCGAGCTACTGAGTTGATAAGTCTGAAACAGACCTGAGACGACTAGGAGAATTGGTACACAATGGTTGTATTAAAGCTTTAATGGACAGTTCTTCAGGAACAGAACGAACAGGTGGTAGACTTGGAAAAGTGAAGGGTCCAACATTCCGCATATCAGGAGTACAGGTAAACACCAAGTTAGTCATTGCCCATGAAGACGAGTTGATACCTTTGCACAAATCCATTCCTTTAGACCCAGAAGAAAGAAAGCAGTATACTATTCCATGTCACACAAAACCAGCTCATTTTGATATAGACTGGGGCAAAGAAGATGACTCTAATTTGTTAATTGGTATCTATGAATATGGATATGGAAGCTTGGAAATGACTAAAATGGATCCTGACCTCAGTCTGACACACAAGATTCTTCCAGATGATCCCGATAAAAAGTCACAAGCAAAGTAGTTGCAAACACGTGAAGACTACCTCATCAAGTTGCTCAGTAGAGGCCTCACAAAAAAAAGAAGCTCTGAGGCTTTCTGGTGCAGGAGGTTCAAAGAAGAAAAAAGCAACAACTAAGAATAATAAAGCAATGAAGTCTATAAAACTAAAAGAGGAAATGAAGAATGATTCTTCTCTGCCTTCAGACAAGTCCGATGAAGATGATAAGTTGAGTGAATCCAAGTCTGACAGTAAAGAAAGATCTAAGAAATCTGTAGTGTTAGATGCTCCGTTCACATCACTGCCGGTGGAGAACCTGTCCTCATATCTGAAGAGTCT
Organism: Arctocebus calabarensis; assembly: GCA_963573935.1. Taxonomy (NCBI): domain Eukaryota; kingdom Metazoa; phylum Chordata; class Mammalia; order Primates; family Lorisidae; genus Arctocebus; species Arctocebus calabarensis. The sequence continues at coordinate 18,177 of CAUYON010008083.1, read as the reverse complement.
GAAGAGTTGTACCAGAAAACATTCAGCATTTGTAAAGAAAGAATGAGGCCTGTCAAAGCAGCTTTGAAACAACTTGACAGGCCTGAGAAAGGCCTTTCTGAAAGAGAGCAGCTGGAGCACACCAGACAGTGCCTGATAAAGATCGGAGACCACATCACAGAGTGTCTGAGAGAGTACAACAGTCCTGAGCAGGTGAAGCTGTGGAGAAAAAAACGTGTGGATTTTTGTATCTAAGTTTACTGAGTTTGATGCAAGAAAATTACATAAATTATATAAGCATGCTATTAAAAAATGGCAAGAATCTCAGCAACATGGTGATCAGAACAGCAGCTTGAATGCTCATATGATTAGAAATCCAGATGTGGACAGATTAAAAGTGCAAATCACGATGACAGTAGCAGGGACAGTTACTCCTCTGACAGACACTCGTCTCAGGGCCACAACCGACACAAAGACCGGCACCAAGGAGACTCGTACAAGAAGAGTGAGTCCGGGAAGCGGCCCTATTTCTTCTTCAGTAATGGCAAAGACCATCGGGAGTGGGGGCATTGCAAGCAGGACAGCAGATATTACAGTGACAGAGAAAAACACAGAAAACTGGATGATCACAGGAATAGAGACCACAGGTTAAATTTGGAAGGAAATTTAAAAGACAGATCTCATTCTGATCATCGTTCTCATTCAGAATCATTGGGTAAATTCAGAGCACAGACCAAGTTCGGAATATACACACCATAAATCTTCCAGGGATTATAGGTATCACTTAGATTGGCAAATGGACCACAGAGCTTCCAGTAGTGGCCCTAGGTCACCACTACATCAGAGGTCTCCTTATGTCTCCAGATCTCCATTTGAACATTCAGTTGAACACAAAAGTATACCTGAGCATACCTGGAGCAGTCAGAAGACATAACAAACACTGATATTCATCTTCCTGGACTTTTCTTTTAGCCATATATCCTAAACCAACACAGTGATTGCCTTACATGACTTGAATGATATGAACAGATCTTCTATCAGTAGCAGTATTGTTACCTCTTTTCAGGATGCAAGGTCTATTATCCCACAGAAGAGGAAATATTTTTATATTTAAGGATAATGCTGCACTGTACTACAAATACTGTAGTACCTTTTTTTCTTTTTTAAAGAAATGGAAAATGTTTACTATTTACAGGGACCTCAACACTGCCCTCGCATATAGGCTGGATAAAACTGTTTTTAAGTCAGTATTTTAAACTGACCTCCATTTAAATTATGTTTATATATGAACTTTTACTCTGCCCTGTGATCATAATTCGGGAAGGAATGAAAGAGAGTTATTTCTTAATAAAGAAAAACACTCAAGGACTTTGTTCACTTTTCAAAGCTACTTGTTTACATTGTACACTGCGATCGATCACCTTGCCGCTTTTCATCACAAAAGCTTGAATATTTAAATTCTGTACTTATATCTGTAAAATAGCCAGGATTTTCCTGTTTGTGATCTATTATTATGCCTTTTTACAAAAGAAAAAAATGGCTGTTAATTATTGTAAATGGATTAAATTAACTTTCCTTATTCTTAAAAAAAAAAAAAAAAAAAAAAGTATGGTTTGTGGCCAGTGGTGGTGCTTCATGCCTCTCACTTCAGCACTTTGGGAGGACCAGTCAGTTGGATTGTGTGAGCTTCTGAATTGTAGACCAGCCTGATCAAGAGTGAGATCCCCATCACTGAAGTATAAATAATGGCCGGATGTTGTGTAGCCACCTGGAGTCCCAGTTAAGGGAATAAGTTCACTAGTTGACAACACTTGAAGATTGATGTGAGCTATGATACTGGGGCACTTTACTGAGGGCAGCAAAATGAGATTCTGGCTCAAAACATAAATGGAGAAAACCATTGTTAGGGGACTTACTTGTCATTTTCACTTTTTACCACGGATGTAGTTTTGAAAATTTGCCCCTAGATTAGATTTCAACGAGGAGAAATTATTTTGTCATGGGAAAATTGTTTTCCTAAAACCTGTATTAGTCAAGCATTTGGGTTTTATGTAACTCGAGCCTTTGCTATCCTAGATTATTGTAGTCACTGGAAACTGCCCCGACAGTGAATTCTTGACTCAAATCAGGCTTTCTACATTCACACTAAAAAAATCCAGAGTACGGTGGTGCCTGTGGCACATTAGGAATGGCGCCAGCAAACATATTGAGGGCAGCAGGTTCGAACCCTATCCTGGCCAAACTGCAACAACAACAAAAAAGCTGTAAGATGTGACACCAGGGCACTCTATCAAAGGCAATAAAGTGACACTCTGTCTCTAAAAATAAATAAAGTAATTAATTAAGAAAAAATCCAGAGTATACCCTCCACCTCTTCAGTTGGGCTCCTTAGATCTGGGCAAATATTCCCTTGCCCCAATCAGCCCAAGGCCAGGGACCAGATATGTCTGAACAACCTGTACCCATCAGATCAACTGGCAATATCCTAATGAGCCAATCCCTAACCCACTTGTCCTAACTCATTGTTCCTCCCTACAGAGGCCACAATAAATCTCCTGCAGTAGTTCTCTATTTCCTCTGCCTACTGACCTGTCATTGTACTTTTGCTCTTGGAAAATGTGCTTAGCAAATTCTTTTCATTATTGTTTTTCTATTATGTTTATGAGACAGACTCTCACTCTGTTGCTCAGGCTATAGTGTCAAGGATCAGTCTAGCAAACAGCAACATCCAACACTTGGGTTGAAGAGATCCTCGTGCCTCATCCTCTGGAGTAGCTGGAACTACAGGAAAGGGCTACAATACTTGGATACTTTTTCTATTTTAGGAGAAACCAGGTGGGAAATTGGGGCAGATGGTGTCTTGCTATTGCTCAGCCTTGTCTCCAACACCTGAGCTCAGGGGATCAGCTGATCATAGTCTCCCAGATCATCCAAATATTTAGTCATACGTGGCAAAAGTCATTGAGTTCCACTTAAGAAATGACCTTATCAGAGGCTTTGATAAGTGTACAATCCCCAGGCACCAGTGACACACAGTGATTATGACAGGACTGTTTTGCACATTGGTGGTGGCATATATAACCACAATTATGCACAGATCTCTCTCTGTTTTTTAATTAAATCATAGTTGTGTATATTAGGGCAATCATGGGGTACAATGTGCTGGCTTCATATACAATCTGAAATATTTTCATCCAACTGTTCGACGTAAACTTCATGGGGATTTTCTCGTATATTGTATGAAAACATTTGGTTATAGCCTTCATGTGAAAGCTACAAATTCACTTCATTGCAAGGCTGAATACATTAGATAATTTTTCTTCCATTCTTGTGATACTTTGCTAAGAAGAATGTGTTCAAGCTACATCCACATAAACATGAAAGAAGTAAAGTCTCCATCTTTCTTTAAGGCTTCATAGTATTCCATGGTATACATGTACCACAATTTATTAATCCATTTGTGGATCGATGGGCACTTGGGCTTATTCCATGTCTTAGCAATTATAAATTGGGCTGCAATAAATATTCCGGTACAGATATCTTTGCTATAATGTGATTTTTGGTCTTCTGGGTATATACAAAGTAAAGGAATAATAGGATGAAAAGGTAGGTCTATTTTTAGATGTCTGAGTATTTTCCAAACATCTTTCCAAAAGGAACATATTAGTTTGCATGTTAGTTTGCCACCAGAAATGTAGAAGTGTTCCCTTTTCTCCACATCCACATCAACATCTCTGGTTTGGAGATTTTGTTATGTGGGCTAATCTTACTGGAGTTAGATGATATCTCAAGGTAGTTTTGATTTGCATTTCTCTGATGATTAAGGATAGTGAGCATTTTTTCATGTGTCTGAACATCGTGCATCTATCTTCTTTAGAATTGTATCTCTTCATATCCTTTGCCCATCCTGAGATGGGATCACTTGTTCTTTTCTTGCTAATACAATTGAGTTCTCTGTGGATTCTGCTTATTAAACCTTTGTCAGAGGCATAACCTGCAAATATTTTCTTCCATTCTGAAGGATGTCTGCTTTGATATACTTACTGTGTTCTTGACCATGCAGAAGTTTCTTAATTTCATCAAGTCCCAGTAGTGTATTTTTGATACTACTTCAATTTCCTGGGGGGGGGGGGTGTCCTCCTCATAAAGTATTTGCCCAGGCCAATTCTTTCAAGAGTTTTCCCTGTACTTTCTTCTAGTAATTTTATAGTTTCATGTCTTAAGTTTAAATCTTTAATCCAGTGTGAGTCTATCTTCATTAGTGGTGGAAGGTGTGGGTTCAATTTCAGTCCTCTACACGTTGCCAGCCAGTTTTCTCAGCACCATTTGTTAAATTAGGAGTCTTTTCCCCACTGAATGTTTTTAATTGGCTTGTCGAAGATCAAATACTCGTAAGTAACTGGGTTCATCTCTTGGTTATGGATTCTGTTCTCAACATCTACCTCTCTGTTTTTGTGCCAGTACCATGCTGTTTTGATCACTATCAATTTATAATACAGTCTCAGGTCTGGTAGCATAATTCCTCCTGCTTTGTTTTTATTTCTAAGTAATGTTTTGGCTATTCAAGGTTTTTTTCAGATTCCATGTAAAACTATGTATTATTTTTTAAAGATGTTTAAAATATGAAAATGGAGCTTTAATAGGAATTGCATTAAAATTGTGTACTGCTTTGGGTAGTATGGACATTTTAACAATGTTGATTCTTCCCAACCATGAGTAGGTATGTTTTTCCATTTGTTGACATGTTCAGTGATTTATTTTCTTAGAGTTTCATAGTTCTCTTTATAGAGATCTTTCACGTCCTTTGTTAGGTAGACTTCCAAATATTTCATCTTCTTTGGCACTACTGTGAAAGGAATAGAGTCTTTAACTGTTTTTTTCAGTATGGTTATTGCTGGTGTATATAAAGGCTACAGATTTATGAGTGTTGATTTTTGTAACCTGAGACACTGTTATTTCCATGATCACTTCTAAAAGTTTTATAGTCAAATCCCAGGTGTTTTCCAAATATACAATCATATCATCAGCGAAGAGTGAAAGTTTAATCTCTTTTGACCCTATGTGACTGCCCTTGATCACCTTCTCTTCCCTAATTGCAATGTTTAAAACTTCCATTATGATGCTAAAGAGCAATGTAGACAATGGGGAACCTTGCCTGGTTCCTGATCCAAGTGGGCATGGTTTCAGTTTAACTCCATTCAGTACAATATTGGCTGTGGGTTTGCTGTAGATGGCCTCTATCAGTTTCAGAAATGTCCCTTCAATACCAATTTTCTTAAGTGTTCTGATCATGAAGCGATGTTGGATATTATCAAAAGCTTTTTCTGCATCAATTGTGAGAACCACATGGTCTTTATTTTTTAATTTGTTTATGTGCTGAATTACACTTATAGATTTATGTATATTGAACCAGCCTTGAGATCCTGGGATAAAGCCCACTTAGTCATGGTGCATAATTTGTTCGATGTTCTGCTGGATTCTGTTAGCTAGGATCTTATTAAATATTTTTGGTTCAATATTCATTAGCGATATTGGTCTGTATTTTTCTTTTCTTGTTGGGTCTTTTCCTGGTTTAGAGATCAAGGTGACGTTTGCTTCATGGAATGTGTTGGGTAGTATTCTTTCTTTTTCAATATTTTTGAAAAGGTTGAGTAATATGGGTACTAGTTCTTCTTTAAAGGTTTGGTAGAATTCTGTCATGAAGCCATCTGGTCCTGGACTTTTCTTTTTAAGGAGATTTTGTATAGTTTATGCTATTTCAGAACTTGATATAGGCCTATTCAACATTTCCACTTCGTTCTGGCTAAGTCTTGGAAGGTAGAGTGCTTCCAAGTATTGGTTAACTTCTTTCAGATTTTCATATTTTTGAGAGTAAAGTTTATTCTAATATTCATTAAGGATTTTTTGAATTTCTGAGGAGTGTTTTGTTATTTTCTCTTTACCATTTCTGATTGATGAGATTAGAGATTTTACTCTTTTCTTCCTGGTTAAGTTAGACAAAGGTTTATCTATTTTATTGACCCTTTAAGAAAAAACAAAAACAACTTTTTGATTTATTGATTTATCTGTTGTATAATTATTTTACTTTCAATTTCATTTAATTCTGCTCTAATTTTGGTTATTTCTTTTCTTCTGCTGGGTTTGGGATTAGAATGTTCTTCCTTTTCCAGTTGTTTAAGATGTCCCATTAAGTTGTTAACTTCCTCTCTTTCTGTTCTCTTAAGAAAGGCTGGTAGTGCTATAAATTTCCCTCTAAGGACTGCCTTTGCAGTATCCCAGAGTTTCTGATAATTTGTGTCTTCATTGTCATTTTGCAAAAAAAAATTTGGAAATTTCCTGCTTAATCTGATCAATGACCCATCTGTCCTTCAGCATGAGGTTGTTTAGCTTCCATGTTTTGTTCGAGTATGCAGATTCTTGTTGTTATTTAGTTTGACTTTTATTCCATGATGGTCTAAGAAGGTGAAAGGAATAATTTCTACTTTTGTAAAATTTGCTGAATTTAGACTTCTGACCTAAGAAGTGATCAATTTTGGAGTATGATCTGTGGGCTGATGAGAAGAATGTGTATTCCATTCTGTTGGGATGAAATGTTCTGTAGATGTCTGTTAGATCCAAATGTTGGATGGCTAAGTTTAAATGTAAAATTTCTTTGCTTTGTTTCTTTTTGAAGGATTTGTCCAACACTGCTAAAGATTGTTAAAATCTCTGACTACTATGGAGCTGGAGAAAATCAAGTTGCTTATGTCTGTTAGAGTTTCTCTTATAAACTGAGGCACATTCTGGTTGGGTGCATAAATATCAATAATTGAAATCTGATCATTTTGAGTATTACCTTTAACAAATATAAAGTGTCCATCCTTATCCTTTACTTATTTTTATTGGTTTAACGCTTATTGTATCTGCAAATAATATTGCAACACCTGCTTTTTTCTGCTTTCAATTTGCCTGGAATATAGATGACCATCCCTTCACCTTGAGTCTATATTTATCATTTAAGGTAACATGAGATTCTTGTATGCAGCAGATATCTTGTCTAAGGTTTTGTATCCAGTCAGTCAACCTGTGCATCTTTAGAGGACAACTTCAACCATTCACATTAATTGAAAATAATGCTAATTCTTTCGAAAGCTCAGTGGGTATTTTTGATCCTTTCACAATTGGAAAGGTGGTTGGAATTTGATTGAAAGTTTCTGAGTGAATTTTACATTTGTGGTGCTGATAATTATGGAGGAATGTCTGAGAATATCCTGGAGAACTGGTTTAGTTATGGCAAATTCCTTCAACAAGTGGATGTCATTAAAGTATTTAATTTCTCCATCATAATTAAGACTCAATTTGGCTGGATATAGAATCCTGGGTTGCAAGTTATTTTGTTTTAGGAGGTTAAAAGTCGATGACCACTCTCTTCTAGATTGAAAGGTTTGATCAGAGAGATCTGCAGTTATTCTAATATTCTTCCGCTTGTAAGGTATGGTTTTCTTGCATCTGGTTGCTTTAAAAATCTTCTCCTTCATATTAACTTTAGTGAAGTTAACTATGATGTGCCTGGGGAATGTCTTATTCAGATTAAGTTGGGCTGGGGTTCTGAATTGTCTGCTGTCTGAATTTCAGGGTCTCTAGGTATGTCTGAAAAATTATCTTTTATAATCTCAAGAAGAAAGGACTCTGGGTCTTGTGAAGCCAGTTCATAACTTTTAGGTATCCCTATAAGAGGAATATTCATTTTCTTTGAGTTATCCCAAAGCTCTCTGAGAGAATGATCCACTTTTGCCTTCCGTTTCTCTTCCTCTTTGAGCATTTGGGAGCATTTGAAAGCTCTGTCTTCAATGTCAGAAATCCTTTCTTCTGCCTGCTCCATTCTGTTACTGAGGGATTCTAGTGTATTTCTCAGATCTTTGAGGGCTACAACTTCTTGTCTCAATGTGTCAAAATATTTGGTCATTTTGTCTTTGAATTGGTTGAATTCTTGAGACATCTTCTGAATTAATCCTACAATTTCTATCTCCATCTTTATTTTCATTTTGTTGATCTTGTTTGCAATCCAAATTCTAAATTTGATTTCAGGCATCTCAGCTATCAGTTTGTGGATGGGATCCTCTGAATTGGCTGGTTTGTCATTCCTTGGGGGAGTTGATCTGTTCTGTTTATTCATGTTGCCAGAGTTTTTCCACTGATTCCTCCCCATGATTGTTTTTCAGCATTTATCTTGATAAGCAGGTCAGGTAAAATTGGACTGTAAATTTCTATGGTTGTGGTTGACCAGCCCTTCACTTAGGAACTGGAACTGGTGACTGCAACTTTTCCTCTACAATTTTTCAAAGGACTTGTACTGTACTACAGTTTGTGACTCTAGAGGCCTACTTGGTGTAGTGGAGGTAGGTGGCTCTGTCTTGTATTCAGTTGATCTCTGTCTAAACCTAATGAATCAGTAACTCTGGGTTACAGTCTCAGCTTTGGTGAAATACAAGCAACTAGGACATCCCTTCCCCCACCGGTAATATCTGGAAGAGGACAATAAGACCTTCCCACTACAGAAAAACCTGGGGCCCACCTTGAAAGGTCCTTGGATAATTTATCCAGTTCAAGAGTTCCAGACCAATTGTCCCAGAAAGCCCCCACCCTTTAGTTGGAGAGTTCTAAAGAACTCCAGCAACTAGATTTTAGGGGTCTATTGGCAGCTCAAGTGTGATTTGAGTACCTCTGATGCTCTGAGGAGTCAGAAGTGCCCGTCCAGTAGGAGGTTTAAAGCCAGAGGGTTGATGCCTCTTGCCCCAACTTGGTCATCCTTCTCCACCATGCTCTGGTCTCTCCAGTCTCTGGTAGTCTCTCTGGCAGTGTCTGTGGCCCTATTCTGTCCAATAAGCAAATGTGCCAAGGCTATGTGCCTGCCTGAGTCAAAGTGAAGTCGTTGCCTCCTCCTTGTGGTTACCACGGTCTGCAACCATACAGCAGGGGAAGCTGAGGTCTGCCTGCCTCAGGTGCTCAATGGCCGCTGAAGAAAGTTCCACCTGAGTTCAGTCCAAACCTGCAGACAATTAGACAGCAAAAGAATTTCTACCTTAGCCACTGCTCCTTTGTTATTGCTGTTATGCGGTTCTGGAATCCCTGTAGAGTGAGGTCTGGTTCCCTCTGGAGGTCAAAAGATTTGGGGGGATGACTCTCCAGAGTTTGACCCCAACAGGATCACTCTACTAATGTTAAAGTTGGGTGGGAGGTGCCTCTTCTTAGGTTCGTGCTCCTCTACAGTTTGTGAGCCTCCACCTGCAGTGCAGGAACCCAAGCCTCTGTCTGCTGCTGAGATACTCTTTTTGGGGGGCCAAGTCAGTCACCTTTCTCCTATGTCTTCTGGTACAGTTATTGTATTCACAGGTACAGCACAGCTGTACAGCCACCATCTGTGCAATGTGTAGTCCTAGCCAAGAAATACAGATAATGGGGATTTTGGAGGAGTTGGACTTCTAGACTGCCAGACCAGGGTCAGGGGGGGTAGACTGAAGGATAAACGTGGCAAGGAAAATATGTGTTAAAAAACTTCTGCCAAACAAGGGAATTCATAGACTCTCAGCAGGGTCTCTCTTGAGAAGGAGTCCTAACTTCCAGCAATTCCCTCTGGTGGGGTGAGGAAGGAGAGCCTCAGTTTATTGCTCACCAGTAGAAAGCACACAGTGAGTAAGCAACTCTCTTAGGGGAGGGAATGGCCACACAACCTATTTTAGATGAGATCTGTACTGAAAATAGTTTCTTTGGGGTCGAAGCTTGCAGGGAAGATGAGCAATTATCTGTCTCATTTCTCAGCTCAGCTACCCTCCTTCAGCTTAGTTGGGTTCTTTCTGGCTGTTATCTTTCCCTCTGGAATGGAGCTTTTGTTGAGAGCTGGCTCTAATCAGCCATTGTACCCCATTCTCTCTTGTTCTTTTTGGATGTGAGAATTGGAGTTAGGGAAAATTGCCAACCTGAGGATTTAGCAGAACATCAAACACATTGAGACCAAATGAACTAATAAACAGATAAAAAGGCTACCAGATACACAAGCCCACATATGCATGCACTCAGAAACACATAGAGATACAGACAAAACAAAACAAACAAATAAAAATTGATAATTGTAAAATAATTGAACAAATGTACAAAAAGTAGTGTTCATAAAATTGTTTAAAAAAGGAAGAAAAAACGAAAAAAAATTAAAAATAAAAATATATATAAATAAAATAAAATAAAAAAAATTAACAATAATTCCTCCAAGAAAAGGGTAAAAAAAGGGCACCAAGCACAAAAATATTATTCTTGAATATATATAGAAATACACATCTATACTTTAGTAGGAATAAATTTAAAATGCAATATACGTTCTGGACACCAGGTGGCGCTGTGAGTGGTTCCAGGTTTATACCTATTCATAGTTACCACAGTAACCACCCTACCTGGCCATTCACCATTTTTGGAGTTTCTATAAAAGTTTGTTTCCTAATTGTTGCCCTACTTTGTCTGCTCTGTTCCAGGCGGCATTCCTAACCGACCTCCAAACTTAGTGCAAGAGTCCACGCTTCACAAATCTGTCCACTCTGTTCCCACATTTTCTCGCAAACTGGCAACTACAATTGGCTGCAGGGGGGTGGGGGGACTGGCTGCCACCGGTTGCTGCCAGCTACCACCACTGCAGTGCATGGAGACCTCTCCCTCAGTATCCAGGCTCAGAATCTCTCTTTTGAGCCCCGTAGCCCACCAGTTCCCCGCACAGTCCTCCATGTGGCTAGGACTACAAGTTCCACACCTCAACAGTATTCCCCACCTGGAATGGTCTGGTCTGCTTAATTATGCCTGTTGTTCTGGGAAAAGTTGTCGGCCATTTCAGATAATTCAAAATGTCTCTTTCCCAGGTGGGAACCCTCCCCTCAATTTTCCATCAGGCTGCCTAGCCCTCTGTGGCTCCAAGTGGCACCCCTTTCTGGTTGCCAAACTCTGCTCAGGAATCCATACTTCACTGAAATTTTCATCAATTAGGTTTCGTGAATTGCAAACTGCTGTCCATGAGGGAGGGGCTGGCTGCTGGCTGGTGCGGCCAGTCAGGGAAAAACTCTATATCCAAGTCAGTGGTTTTGAATTACACCTCAAATACAGCAATCCACCAATTTACTGTGCATCTCCGGCTGTCTATCCATACCAATAGTCCACATGGATAAAGATCCAGAGCCCCCTTCCTCTCACCTGATGACTTGGGAGACATGGGCTACATGTCCATCCCATCCACCATCATCCACAGATCTCTTTTTTAATCATCAGGTTTCATTAGTGTTTGTGTATTGAACACGTGCCCCAACATAACTCTTCTACTTATGCGTCCAAGAAACCAAAAGTTTGGACACCCCTGGCATGGAGGTCAGGAATGTTGGAATTTTCTAGATGGGCTGATATTTACCATGACCATCATACATACCTGCAGCTATGGAGGACATTAGCGGACACATTGCCTTTCCAGATTTCAATAGTGGACCTTCAGTGAGACACCCACCTTCCCAAACAAGCCACTTCTAGAGAAAGAAGTAAATTATCACAAGAAGTAGAGCTCAGAATTATGTGATGTACCTGTCAGATCTGTAAAATCAGTCTGATCTTTGGGCTCAGGTTCTTGGTCTACAACATCCCAGGGCAGCAGTAGGTGTAAACCACACTTTTCTGTCTACAAACCCATGACTTGAAAAGGAGAGGAAGGGTTGTTGAATCCCTTGGCCACAGATATAAAGAAACATTAGGAAGTAGGAAGTGTGAGTGTGAAGAAAAGAACCCCACTGTTTTGTAATAGCTTGAACCCAAAGACGAACCTGGACAGCCACTACACATACTTAGCAGGAATAAGACTAAGCTTGAAGATGGTAAACCAGGGCAACACCCATTGCGATGTCATCCACATTGACCATGTAGTTAGTTCATCAAGTAATGTTCTGGGATCCATGCTTTTTCTGCTCACTTCATCTTGTGTCCATTAAGTGTTTGGACCTGGAAACTTCTTAGCCCTACGTCCACAGAGAGAGAACTGTTCTTCCATTAATGCCTTATTGATCTTCTTGATGTTTGTGTTTCCCAGCACTAGGTTGACAGAACAGTTGAGAATTTGTAAAGCAGTGTGACTTAAGCTGCATTACAACTGAAAAAACTGGACAGAGTTACTTAAGTGGGATTCTATTTCAAGGACCTTTTTTGATGCCTACTTCAAAACATCCATTTTACTGAAGCTTACACATTTACTATATATGGCTACAGCCTCAATTTGGTCAAAGCTTCACTGGTTTTAAGTATGTCTACTTTCCTATACCCATCAAGGTAATTCAGCTCTTTTTAGATAATGAAAATATTTCCTTGCTGGTTTGTTGGTTTGTCTGTGCATGTATGTGTGTATCTGTATTTTTGAGATATGATTGCTATATGTTGAACAGGCTAGTCTTTTGTTGCCTCAACCTAGATCATAGCAAACTCAAATTCAAAGATTCAGGCAATTCTCATGCCTGAGACTCCCATGTGGCTAGGACTATAAGTGCCTGTCACAAGTCCTAGATAATTTTTCACTTTTTAGTACAGAAAGGTTCTGACTCTTGATCAGTCTGTTTTAAGCATCCTCTCATTCAAAAAATCCACTCATCTCAGCCTACCATAGGGTTAGGATTATAGGCATCAGCCACCAAGTTTAGTCATTTTCTCTTTGTTTGTTTCCGTCCCTCCCTCACTTCGCCCCTCCCTCACTTTATACTCCCTTCCTCCAATTCTCCTTCTCTCATTCACTTGCTCTTTCCATTCTTTTCTTTCCTTTGTCCCTTTACTTCCTCTATCTTTCTTCTACACCTTCAGGGAAACTTCTCTTGTAAAAAACAAACAAACACCACAATTGATCCTTGAATGTGTAGTCTTGAAATCTATAGGTGAAATGAGTAAATTGTGCAGTATGTGAATTTTATCTGAATAATGTTGTTATTTGTTAATCTATGGGCTGTTATTTAATGTGCAAATAGAAAAATGCCTTCACCCAAACAAGCGTGGATGATCACCACAGCTCACACCTGTAATCCTAGAAGTTTCAGAGGACAAGGGAGAAAAATCACTGGAAACTAATGGGTTTCAGACCAGACTGAGCAACATAGTGAGACCCTACTTGTCCAAGAAATAAGTGCAAAACTTTCCCAGCAGTGTTGGCATGGGCCTTTACTCCCAGATGCTGAGAAGGATAAACTCATAAGGATCACTTGAGTTCAGTAGCTTGCATTGTCTTGAGCTATGTAGGTATCACTGCATTTTTGTTGGGCAAAGAGGGAAACACAGTCTCAAATCTATAAGAGGTATACTGTATAGGTGCAAGAAACATCTGGTAGCATTACAAGATATTTTATAAATGTATCCGAAATAGGATCTCTTACCAGTATTGCCATTCTAGCTTAATGTAGGATATCAACTAATAAAATACACAACATTAATAGAATCAGTAAGAAAAACCACATGGTCATCTCAACAGACACAGAAAAGGCTTTTGACAGAGGCAGCATATTTTGTAGATAAAATCTGTTAAAATTTTTAGATGAGGCTCGGAGTGTGTTGCTGAATCAGCTAAGGTGCCAGCCATGTACACCTGAGCTGGCGAGTTTGAATCCAACCAGGGCCCGCCAAACAACAATGACTGCTGCAACCAAAAAATGGCCAGGTGTTGTGGTGGGCACCTGTAGTCCCAGCTACTTGGGAGGCAAAGGCAGGAGATTCGCTTGAGTCCAGGAGTTGGAGGTTGCTGTGAGCTGTGATGCTATGGCACTCTACCCAGGGTGACAGCTTGAGTCTCTGTCTCAAAAAAAAAAAAAATTATAGATGAGAAGGGAACATCTTCAGGACTACTGAGTGGTTTACAGATTATGGGATGCGTGTAATGTGTTTTATTCAAACAATGGAATATTTTTCAACAATCCAAAGAATGAAGTGCACATTTACATTACAATAGGAATGAAGCTTAAATTCATTATGATAAGGGAACAAGGGCCAGTTACAAAAAACCACACAGAGTATTACTGATCTTAGAAAAAAACATCAAGACAAGGCCAAGTGTTTGTTAGGAGTAGGAGGCAGGTGGAGATGGATAGTGGGAAAGATGAAAGTGCCTGCTAGTAGGTATTGACATTCTTTGTGTGGGGCTAGAAGTAAAAGTTCTAAAATTAGATTGTGATGATAGGTGTACAATTCTGTGAATGCAGTTAGAAACAGAATTGTATTCTTTCAAAGGGTGAACTCCTTATTTCAATGAAGCTATTTAACAATGCTTTCCAAAGATTGAGTTGCTCAAATGGTTCACAACATAAGAAATACCCAGGTCATGAGAGTGCCTGAGAGACAGTCAATCCTATTTCCCTGCTCACGCACAGGAGAAAACTTCTAAATACGGATCAAAAATGTTTTCACATAGTAAATGAGAAAATCTCATGAATGTTATGTCAATCAGGTTGATAAAAATATCTCAGATTGTATGTGAAACCCGCACACTGTACCCTATGATTGAATTAATGTACACAGCTATGATTCAATAAAAAAATAAATAATAAATTGACATGGAGGGCACATTGTTCCATCTTACAGAAGTTGTCATTTTCATTTCCTTTGAGAGAGAGTCTGACATCTTCCCCCTGCATAGAATGCCCTGATGTCATCATAGATAAGTGCCATCTCAAACTCCTGGGCTCAACAGATCCTACTGCATCAGCCTTCTGAGCATCTGGGACTACAGGTGCCCCCCCTATGGTGCCCAGTTACATTTGACCACCTGTTTCTGCCACTCGGAGTATTAGGATTACAGGTTTGAGTCACCACTCTAGATCTTAAAGTTGGGATGTTATTCAAAGTATGGTTTGTAGCCAGTGGTGGCGCTTCATGCCTGTCATCTTGACAGTTTGAAAGGTTCAATCAGATGGATTGTGTGAGTTTTTGAATTGGAGACCAGCCTGAACAAGAGTAACAACCCAGTCTCTGAAATATAAGACATGGCCGGATGTTATGTAGGTGCTGAAGTCTCAGCTGAGGGAATAGGTTCACTTGATGACAACACTTGAAGATTTCTGTGAGCTACTATACCAGAGCACTCTACTGAGGGCAACAAATGAGACTGTATCAATATATAAACAGAGAAAACCTTGTAAGGAGACTTACCCCTCATTTTTCCTTCTTACCACAGACCTATTTTTGAAATTCTACCCCTAAATTACATGTAACCTAGAGAAATTATTCTCTCATAGGGAAATTGTTTTCCTAAAACCTGTATTAGTCAAGACTTTGGAATTTACATGACTCTGACCCTTTGATATCCTAGATTCTTTGTGGGAACTGCCCCCACAGTGAAATCTTGGTTCAAATCAGATTTTTCATATGCACACTAAAAAAATCCACAGTATACCCTCGAGCTCCTCTATTGGTCTGTTTTAGTCTGGGCCAATATTTCCTTGCCCCAATCACTATGAGGCCAGGGACCATATCTCTCTGGACAACTTCATCTCATGAACTGACAATATCCCAACAAACCAATATCAAACCTGTTTGTCCTGATTTACTTGTTCCTCTCCACAGAGGACACAATAAATCTCCTCCTTTTTGTAGTCCCCCATTCCATCTACCTACTGACTTGTCCTTGTAATTTTGCTCTTGGAAACTGGGCCTAGCAAATTTTCTTTCTTTCTTCCTTCTGTTTGTTTTCATGAGACAGACTTTCACTCTATTGCCCCAGCTAGAGTGTCATGACCTCAGCCTAGCACAAAGCTCCAACACTTGGGTTGAAGGAATCATCTTGCCTTACCCTCTGGAGTAGGTGGAAGTACAGACAAGTGCCATGACGCTTGGCTACATTTCCTATTTTAGGAGAAAATGGGTAGGGTATCCGGGCAGAGGGTGTCTTGCTGTTGTTCAGCCTTGTCTGCAACACCTGAGCTCAGGGGATCAGCCCACCTTGGCCTCCTATACCATCCAAATATTCTAGTCATGCGTGGCAAAAGTCATTGAGCTCTACTTAAGAAATGACCTTCTCTGGGGCTTTGAGGAGTGTCCAGTTCTCAGGCCCCTGTGAAACATAGGGAAGATGTCAGGACTGTTTTGCATATCCGTGGTGGCAAATATCATCACAATTATGTACGAATCTCTTTTTTGCTTATCGGGTTTCATTAGTGTTTGTGTATTGAACATGTGGCCCTACACAATTCTCCTACTTCCTATGTGGTCAAGAAGCCAAAATTTGGACATTCCTGGCACGGAGGTCAGAAATGTTGGCATTTTCCAGATAAGCTGATGTTTCCCATGATCACCATAAATAATTGCAGGTATGGAGGACAATACTGGACACATTGCCTAACAGATGTCAAGAGAAGACCTTCAATGAGACACACTTTCTGATACAAGCCTATTCTAGAGGATGAAGTAATGCATCACGAAAAGTAGAACTGAGAATTGTGTGACATATCTGTCGGGTCTTTGAAATCACTGTCTGATCTTTGGGCTTGGGTTCTTGGTCTACAACATCCCAGGACAGCACGTGTAACCACACTTTTCCATTTTCTTACAAATCCATAACTTGAAAAGGAGAGGAAGGGTTGTTGAATCCCTTGGCCACAGATACAAAGAAACTTTAGGAAGCAGGAATTGAGTGTGGAGAAAAGAACTCCACTCTTTTGTAACAGTATGAAACCCAATAACAAATCTGGACATCCACTGCACATGCTTAGCAGGAATAAGGCGAAGCATGAAGATGGCAACCCTGGTCAACACCCATTGTGATGTCATCAGTGGTGACTATATAATGACTACATCCTGTAACATCCTGGGATCCATGCTTCTGTTCAAAGATACTAAGTGGCCTTTTCTGCTCACTTCAGCTGGTGTCCCTCAAGGGTTTGGACCAGGATTTTTCTTAGCCCTTCTTCCACAGAGAGACTATTGTTCTTCCATTTGTTCCTTATTGATTGATGGTGTTATTTATTATTTTCTTATTGATTAGTTTGAGTTCTCTGTAGATTCTAGTTATCAGACCTTTGTCAGAAGCATAACCTGCAAAAATCTTCTCCCATTCTGAAAGTTGTCTGTTTGCTTTAATCACTGTGCTCTTGTGTATGCAAAAGCTTTTTAGTTTGATCAGATCCCAGTAATGTATTTTTGGTGTTGCTTCAATTGCCTAGGGGGTCCTCCTCATAAAATATTCTCCCTTGTCAAATTCTTTAAATCTTTTCCCTGCACTCTCTTTTAAAAAATCAGTGTTTTTTATAGTTTTGTTCTTAACTTTAAATCTTTCATTCAGTGAGAAACAACTTTTGTTAATGGTAAAAGGTGGGGGGCGCCCAGTTGCAGTCTTCTACAGGTCTCCAGCCAGTTCACCCAGCACCATTTGTTAAATAGGGAGTCTTTACTCCACTGAATATTTTTGATAGGCTTGATGAAGATCAAATGATACTAAGTAGCTGTTTTCATCTCTTGGTTCTCTATTCTGTTCCATAAATATACCTCCCTGTTTTTGTGCCAGTACCATGCCGTCTTTATCACTATAGATTTATAGTATAGCTTGAAGTCTAATAATGTGGTACCTCCTGATTTATTCTGAGAAATGTATCTGCTATTTGAGTTTTTATGATGACATATATAATGAAGTACTATTTTTTCAAGTTCTTTAAAGTATGACAATGTTCTTTCAGTAGAGATTGCATTAAATCTGTAGATTGCTTTGGGTAGCATGGACATTTTAACAGTGTTGATTCTTCCCAGCCATGAGCATGGTATGTTTTTCCATTTGTTAACATCTTCAGCTATTTCTTTTCTCAGAGTTTCATCGTTCTCTTTTTTTTTTTTTAATGATTTTATTGAATCATAATTATGTACATTGGTGCAATCACAGGGCACGATTCATATACATTCAGAAATATTTTGATCATACTGTTACCGATATCCTTCATGGCATTTCCTTGATCACTATATAAAGACATTAATACTCTACCTTTAATAAGTTTCGCCAGTACCCTGCTAAGATGCACTGTAGGTGTGTTCCAGTAGTGTGATTTTTGTTCTTCTGGGTATATACCTAGTAAGGGAATTGTAGGGTCGAATGGAAGGTCTATTTTTAGATCTCGAAGTACTCTCCAAACATCCTTCCAAAAGGAACATATTAGTGTGCATTCCCACCAGCAGTGTAGGAGTGTTCCCTTT